>RXON01004349.1:0-135774 GCA_009667805.1 Leptobrachium leishanense | reverse complement strand
CTGGGCTCAGTGGATCTCCTTGGGAGGGATCACAGGAAAACATACTGCTCCTGCATTTGCTGTATATCCCAGGGCTTTGCAGCTGCAGCTCAGACCAGGAAGCGTCTCAGCCAATCAAGATGCCTCCATGAGTTCCTATGGCTGTGCTGAGCATTTCCTTCACAGAAGCCGTGATGTCACAGATTCGCCGCGTCTGGTGTATTCATCAAAATCTGACTACAAGCCTAATACCCCCCCCCCCCGTACAGTGTGACCGCGCGAGACGTGTCCTCCGCAGGGACTGTCACTCTTATCCACCTGCCCAATGAATGACCCCAGGTTTGATCGTCTATAGAAAAGGTGGCAAAACTCTACACCTCCAGATGTTTTGGGGCTGCATGTCCCATGATGCTCTGCCAGCATTAAGTCTGACCGTCCACTGAGTCCGTAGTCGGACGGCTGACTTGGTCGTCCTCTATGGATAATACTGTTGGCCGGTCAGGGTTGTCTACTGGACGACACAGGTCAGCTGATTGACAGGCCGCCGAATGAAAATATCCTGCGGGTGGGGGGGGGGGCTTTCGTCAGTGCTGAAACCCTATGACTGATATCATTTTCAGGCCGATGTCAGGTATAGCTGATTATTCTGTACATTAACATTTCTGAAAAATCACAATTTCTCCACAAATCAGGCGACACCTGAACATTACAACAACGGAGAAAAATAAAGTGCAAAATAATAACCTAAACAGCTTCCTAGAACACAGAAAAAAAAGTATAAACGTCACTACTAGAAAACTAAACAATATTTTGGGTTAAGGAATCAGAGCTCCACAGCAGTAAAACTCGCTCACACATTGCACATTACTGAGTTTTAAGGCTGTGGATTCTGATACGCTCATACACTCTGCACATTACTGTATCACAGAATCCACAGCAATAAAACTCCGTAATGTGCAGTGTTTATGAGTGCGAGTTTTATTGCTGTGGAGCTCTGATACGCTCATACACATCGGACATTACTGGATCAGAGCTCCACAGCCATAAAGCTCACAGTAATGTGCATTGTGTATGAGCGTATCACGGAGCTCCACAGCAATAAAACTCAGTAATGTGCGGTGTGTGTGTGTGTGTGTGTTTTATTGCTGTAGATTCTGATACACTCATACACACCGCACATTACTGTGAGTTTTACTGCTGTGGAGCTCTGTGATACGCTCATACACATCGCACATTACTGTGAGTTTTACTGCTGTGGAGCTCTGTGATACGCTCATACACATCGCACATTACTGTGAGCTTTAAGGCTGGGTTCACACCTAAAGCGTTTTTGACGCGCGTAATACGCAAACGTAAACGCGCATTGCATCACGTTCACGCTGCAGTCTATGGCTGCAAACACTCCCCAAAGAAGCTCCTGTACCTCTTTGGTTGTAGGACGTTTTGCAGCGCGTTCCTACGTGCTGTAAAACACCCAGGTGTGAACAGGTCCCATAGGAAATCATGGGATTTCCATGTTTCGGCGTTTTTACAGCGCGGAGGAACACGCTGTAAAACGCTGAGGTGTGAACAGGGCTTTATTGCTGTGCAGCTCTGTGATACGCTCATACACATTGCATACTGTTGTGTGTTTTGTTGTAGCGCTGTGTATGAGCGTATCACAGAGCAGCATAATATTATGTTTATTGCAGAAGCCGCTTGCACATCACAGCAATTCAAAGAACTGCATCCCGGAGCCCAGAGCTAGTGCGCCACATTCCCCATATTATTATTAAAAACCAGATAATCAGGGGTTAATAAGCCGCATTGGCTCCGGGTGTGGGATCTGCTTCCTCCCTATCCCCTGCGTTGGGGGAATTGTCTGATTAATAATAACTGCATTTAAAACGTATTCTGTTTTACACAAACATTGGTCATGCATGATATCCGCCGCCTGCCGAGAGGTCTGCGATCGCTGCCGGATGGGTGCTGAGCCGCAGACTCCCTCTGCAACTTAGAGGAGCGACTGCCCTGCAGGTACGCGCCGGTACTGGCAGGAAAATCCCTGTTATCAATGTATCGGCAATGAAACGGGGATAAACCTGAATATTGGGCCGGATTATGGGTTCTACCCCCTGGTTTAAACCGACCAATCACAGGATTCAGTGTGAAAATGGAAAGTTTTTTTTTTTTATTCTTTTTCAGCAATAATCTTTTTATTTTTAAATTCTGATACATATATATAATTTTTTTTTTTTGGGCTCCTTTCAATGCCTTTTCATTGGTTTAAGCCCACGATGTCAGCTGTCAGTGGCTTTTTATCTTTCTCTGGGCTCTATGGAATCTGTTGGCGCTTTTATAAATACTCGTACCTGTATCTTCTCCAAAATGTTTAAGGATTCAGACACCGGGGGGCGCACGTTATTTTCTAATACTTCTGTCTAATAAGGAACCACCAGGGGGCGCTCCCTGCCCCCCCCCGCTCTCTCCCCCCCCCCCCCCCGCCGTCAATGTAACCTCCCGTAAAAAATAAACTTTTAATGTGTTTCACTTATTAACTGTTAACCCCTCAAGCGCCTGTATAACGATGTGATAGATTTATGTGCGTATCTTTTATTCTGATCCTCTAGATCCGGGATCTCAAACTCCGCCCCCCCCCCCCTCCAGATGTTTCTAGACTACAACTCCCATGACCCTCTGGTCATATTTCACATTCAAAGAATTCTGGGAAATGTTGGCATTTGACATCGGGGGTCATAGTTTATCCCTGCTCTAGATGTTCTGGGACTACATCTCCTATCATGCCTGATTGCATCCTGATCAGCTCCTGAGCATCTTGGGAGATATAGTTTCACAACATGTGCAGGGTCAGGGTTGCTGACGGCTGTTTTAGGAGCATGAAGGGCCGGTTTTCTGTTTTCATATAGTCTGGACGCACAGTGTTGGTAAAATATATTATATATTTTTGTGGCCCTGCAAAAAATGCATGTAAAAAGTCTTGTGCGCGTTGCTGCGGCCGCCGTTGTGCGCGTTGCTGCGGCCGCCGTTGTGCCGCCTTGCTGCGGCCGCCGTTGTGCGCCTTGCTGCGGCCGCCGTTGTGCGCCTTGCTGCTGCCGCGCCGCCGTTGTGCGCCTTGCTGCGGCCGCCGTTTTGTGCGCCTTGCTGCGGCCGCCGTTGTGCGCCTTGCTGCGGCCGCCGTTGTGCGCCTTGCTGCGGCCGCCGTTGCGGTGCGCCGTTGTGCGCCTTGCTGCGGCCGCCGTTGTGCGCCTTGCTGCGGCCGCCGTTGTGCGCCTTGCTGCGGCCGCCGTTGTGTACGGGGGTGTTTCTCCTCGCTCTGTGAGGGGGATCTCAGACGCAGGAACCAACATATTCCTTGGCGCAGGGCGACTCCCGGATACACCCGTTGCTCGGTGTGTCTCACCTGCTTTATTAATCCATTGTTGTACAGCGCTGCGGAATATGTCGGCACTTCATGATTTGTGGAGATGGGGAGCGTCTGCACCGCACGAGCCTCTGTATAGTGTTCTGGGGGGGGGGGTCCTGCTTGTGTATACGCAGGCTGAACGCGTCCGTCCGACCTTTTAATATGACGCTGTCCTCTTGTTTTTAGTAACCCCCCCCCCTGTTATGACCCGCAGGTGACGCAGGAGGACTCCAGAGCTCAGTTCCTGATTCCTGCTGGATCCCTCGGCCAGAAGCGGGCCCAGGCGTCTCTGGAGCGGGCGCAGAACCTCAATCCCATGGTGGGCGTCCAGGCGGACACTGAGACCCTGGAGGACAAAGCTGAGGATTTCTTCACGCAGTTCGATGCTGTAAGTCATGTCTGAACGGGGGACGGCGCCGAACGATTGGGCCCGCGTGGCAGGTTCTGACCCGTCCACGTGTGTCCCCCCCCCCCCAGACTAGCAGGTTTACGCCGCTGTGCGTTATAAGCAGTGGCCGCGTGGTGTTGGCGGGCGCCGGCGCTCTCCGTGTAAACTCGCCCGGCAGGAAACGCAGAGTAATAACAGGAAACAGATTTTGGGAGAGAATAGTTTGTACATGTGCGACTTATCTCTCTGCAAAACCAAGCCGTGCGGGCATGTCATGTGACCCGGACACGTGATCTATGTGGGACAAAGGGACCCCCTAAACAATAGCCAAGAGGGTCTGCAGGCCGGACAATAAAGGTCACGACCCCCACATCTCTCCACGCCGTGAATTGTATCTATAAACCCCAGTGATTCGGCGATCGTGACGCCGGATACAAAACATCCGACACATGCATTTACTCAGAAAAGGCGGCCCGGGGGGGGGAATCGGCCATTCAGTTGTTTTGGCACTACATTTCCCATGAAGCTTTAGGCCGGTGTCAGATGAACGCAGGTGATCCCGTTCGTGTCGCCGCACAGTTTAATGTTCGTCGTAGCATAGAATCGTGATCAATAGAGACTCACACACACACTAAATGCGTCCACACCGAACTGCGCAGCACAACACACGTGGCAAACGGAAGCAAGTTAGGCAAGAACGTCAAACCGCTAACACGGACGCGCAGAGTGCGCCACGTCCGCGTAGCGTTCTGCGTGCGTGATGTCAGACGCAGCGCATTTGCCACGTCCAGCACCGTGACGCACACAATGCCTTTTCATTTCCTTTTCACATTATCATTTTTTTCATATTCATTTTATTTCCCATAATTCCCCCTTGTTTTTTCTACGTCAAGAAAAATGGACCGTGTGGCGTCTACATTATCGTCCGTCTGTCCGTCATGCACGCAGAGCGCGCTCAGACCGCGCTCGTCTGACATTAGCCTTAGAAGTAGCTGAGCATCCTGTGAGATGTAGTTAAAAACACCCAGGGGGGCCGAGGCTGCCGAACTCAGCCTTTTAGGCCAGGGATCTCAATCTATGCCTTTCGCTCTCCTCCGCTTTCGCTCTCCTCCGCTTTCGCTCTCCTCCGCTTTCGCTCTCCTCCGCTTTCGCTCTCCTCCGCTTTCGCTCTCCTCCGCTTTCGCTCTCCTCCGCTTTCGCTCTCCTCCGCTTTCGCTCTCCTCCGCTTTCGCTCTCCTCCGCTTTCGCTCTCTCCGCTTTCGCTCTCCTCCGCTTTCGCTCTCCTCCGCTTTCGCTCTCCTCCGCTTTCGCTCTCCTCCGCTTTCGCTCTCCTCCGCTTTCGCTCTCCTCCGCTTTCGCTCTCCTCCGCTTTCGCTCTCCTCCGCTTTCGCTCTCCTCCGCTTTCGCTCTCCTCCGCTTTCGCTCTCCTCCGCTTTCGCTCTCTCCGCTTTCGCTCTCCTCCGCTTTCGCTCTCCTCCGCTTTCGCTCTCCTCCGCTTTCGCTCTCCTCCGCTTTCGCTCTCCTCCGCTTTCGCTCTCCTCCGCTTTCGCTCTCCTCCGCTTTCGCTCTCCTCCGCTTTCGCTCTCCTCCGCTTTCGCTCTCCTCCGCTTTCGCTCTCCTCCGCTTTCGCTCTCCTCCGCTTTCGCTCTCCTCCGCTTTCGCTCTCCTCGCTTTCGCTCTCCTCCGCTTTCGCTCTCCTCCGCTTTCGCTCTCCTCCGCTTTCGCTCTCCTCCGCTTTCGCTCTCCTCCGCTTTCGCTCTCCTCCGCTTTCGCTCTCCTCCGCTTTCGCTCTCCTCCGCTTTCGCTCTCCTCCGCTTTCGCTCTCCTCCGCTTTCGCTCTCCTCGCTTTCGCTCTCCTCCGCTTTCGCTCTTCCTCCGCTTTCGCTCTCCTCCGCTTTCGCTCTCCTCCGCTTTCGCTCTCCTTCCGCTTTTCGCTCTCCTCCGCTTTCGCTCTCCTCCGCTTTCGCTCTCCCCGCTTTCGCTCTCCTCCGCTTTCGCTCTCCTCCGCTTTCGCTCTCCTCCGCTTTCGCTCTCCTCCGCTTTCGCTCTCCTCCGCTTTCGCTCTCCTCCGCTTTCGCTCTCCTCCGCTTTCGCTCTCCTCCGCTTTCGCTCTCCTCCGCTTTCGCTCTCCTCCGCTTTCGCTCTCCTCCGCTTTCGCTCTCCTCCGCTTTCGCTCTCCTCCGCTTTCGCTCTCCTCCGCTTTCGCTCTCCTCCGCTTTCGCTCTCCTCCGCTTTCGCTCTCCTCCGCTTTCGCTCTCCTCCGCTTTCGCTCTCCTCCGCTTTCGCTCTCCTCCGCTTTCGCTCTCCTCCGCTTTCGCTCTCCTCCGCTTTCGCTCTTTCGCTCTCCTCCGCTTTCCTCCGCTTTCGCTCTTTCGCTCTCCTCCGCTTTCCTCGCTTTCGCTCTTTCGCTCTCCTCCGCTTCGCTCTCCTCCGCTTTCGCTCTCCTCCGCTTTCGCTCTCCTCCGCTTTCGCTCTCCTCCGCTTTCGCTCTCCTCCGCTTTCGCTCTCCTCCGCTTTCGCTCTCCTCCGCTTTCGCTCTCCTCCGCTTTCGCTCTCCTCCGCTTTCGCTCTCCTCCGCTTTCGCTCTCCTCCGCTTTCGCTCTCCTCCGCTTTCGCTCTTCCTCCGCTTTCGCTCTCCTCCGCTTTCGCTCTCCTCCGCCTTTCGCTCTCCTCCGCTTTCGCTCTCCTCCGCTTTCGCTCTCCTCCGCTTTCGCTCTCCTCCGCTTTCGCTCTCCTCCGCTTTCGCTCTCCTCCGCTTTCGCTCTCCTCCGCTTTCGCTCTCCTCCGCTTTCGCTCTCCTCCTTCTTATATGCTGGCGCTATATACATTTTTCCTGGAAGACGCGCGGTCGGCTCCTGCTTTCTTTTCGGCCGTCTTGTCAGTCTCCTGTGTGTGACGGCTCCTCGTGCGTCACTCGCGCTTTAAACGACCCCGCGCTGCCGTCGCGGTAACCTGATACCGTGTCCCTGTGTTTGGTCGAGCGCGGCACAGAATCTGAAGCCATAATATTGTGACGGCTGTCGGGATCAGAGCGAGTGATCGTCGCGGCAGTACAGGGTGAACGCGCGCCGGTGCAGAGCGTCCTGTGTCTGGTGTTGGTGAAGACGTCTTCCCCGCGTGTAACGGACAGGCGCAGGTTTGGGGGTCCCTAATTCGGTGAATTGATGATGTACACGCACCACCTACATAAAGATGGCTGCACATCATGTAACCCCTTCCTGGCTGTTGTTGTCCCCCCCCCCCCATGGCAGTAGCCTCTTCCGGCAGGATAATGCCCCCGGCCACACGGTAAGAGCTGCTCTGGATGGGTTTGGGGAACATGTCGGTGTCGGTTCGGCCTCCAGATTCCCCAGATCTCAATCCGATCGAGCGTCCGCAGGGTGTGCCGGATCAATAAATCCCACCGCGAAACGTGCAGCACTTACAGGATCTGCTGCCGGTGTCTTGGTGCCACAGGACACGTTCAGAGGGTCCATGCATCGGCACTAATCTGGCTGATACGGCGAGCGCTTCGTGGTGATGTGCCGGTGCAGGACATAGACTCGTTGCTGACGGCACATCCGTGTACGGTTTCCCGCAATCCTGTGTGGCGGGATGTGATATCAGCTTCACATTATACACGAGCCATCGCGGTCACCGGCGGCGCGGGGTGACATTTACTGCTTATTAAACGCCGCCGCCGTGTTGCGGGGGGGGGTCCTGATGTCTGCGGGGGATGGGGGGGTCCTGATGTCTGCGGGGGATGGGGGGGTCCTGATGTCTGTGGGGGATTGGGGGGGTACTTTGATGTCTTTGGGGGATGGGGGGTCCTGATGTCTGCGGGGGATGGGGGGGGTCCTGATGTATGGGGGGGGTCCTGATGTCTGCGGGGGATGGGGGGGGTCCTGATGTCTGCGGCGGTGGGGGAGGGGTCCTGCCTGCTGTTTATGTATGTGTTTTCCTTCCAGGTTTGCCTGACCTGCTGCCCCCGCGACCTCCTGGTGAAAGTCGACCAGATCTGCCACAAACATGGCATAAAGTTTTTCGCCGGCGACGTGTTCGGTTACCATGGTTACATGTTTGCCGACCTGGGAGAACACGAGTTTGTGGAGTAAGTGAACCCCCATTCTGATCATTCATTAATATCCCTGGGCCCAGGAGCTTGCAATCTTCTGGCTGGACGGGGATGGCAGGACCTGGCGATATTGTAGCTGGGGCAAAATGTTATTCCTGCAGCCGAGACAAGCAGCGTGTGTTGCCATTGGCCGCTGCCCACGCCTCCTGTCTCTATTGGTCGTGTCACAGCCTGGCTGCTTCCTGATTGGTCTCTTTCCGTTGCTGCACATGTCTGATTAACCGCTTCCTTGCTGGACCTTTAAACGCAAACAACCCGGCAGTTTAAAGCAGGAAAGCTTAGCGGCATTTCTACCCCCCCCCCCCCCCAATATGGAGCGAGTCCTGGAACTCCTCGAGTCGCCGCGACCCAAAAACTCCGGATTATTCCGTACAGAACCGACACCCGGTCACGGCAATAATTAATGCATAATTAATGTTAATTAACTGGGGATCAATATATCATATAAGTGATTAAAAAAATTAATATTTAAAAAAAAAAAAGTGTATTTTATTTTGTTCTGAAGATGCGCCCCTATTATTTATTCCCTGGCTTTTTACAGACGACTCGACTCCATCACTGGATGTTTTAAAAATAAAGTGAAATTGTTCTGCGTCTCCGGGAAACGTTTACAGGACTCTAAGATGCATATTTAATAAACGCCCTTTTTTGGGGGGGGGGGTGGGGGGGGTTTTCAGTGATTCTATCTTCGGCTTAGAGTTAATTTGGCAAAATGGAGTCGCTGGAAGGTGCCGAAATTCCCTGACATTATGGTGCTTAGTGAATAGACCCCATAGTGTGTGTATCGCTACCAGTGATGATCTCATTGTCATACATCGCTCCTGCCATTGTTGGCAACATATTGATTGTGGCTCCTGAGCGTTTCTGACAATCCAGTGTAAATCGGGGGATGTTGTGGCGACTCGTTTGTTTCCAGAGGCGCCGCTTATTGTGTGTCCGTCTGTCTGTGTGTGTGATATCACACCGCACGGTGTCTGTTCGGCGTCAGTTACCCTAAATCCCCCGTTTGGTCCCTTTTTTATCTGCGCCATGTGACGTCTAAGCGTCGGGCAGGCCGAGTGATTTCATTCTGGGCTGTAACGCGGCGCCGCCGCCAGGACAGCCGGAGATTCTCATGTCCCGCTCTGTTACCGCCCCCCCCCCCCGTGATTGCCGACACGTTAAACTAATGAGGTTTCGCTAATTTATTCGGATCTGTACTTTTTCCCGGAGAGCTGTGAGGTGAGCGCGAGCTCCGCGGTGTCAATCCAGGAACGCTAAACCAGTCCGGGTTATTTCAGGTTTAATTGGCTCTTTCTGTGTGGGGGCTGGGGGGGGGCGCGTCCTGTGTACCCTGTGTGGGAGCGGGGGGGGGGGGGGGGGGGCTGATCTTCCTGCGTGCGCACTATACTCTGCAGACAGGAGGGTTCCCCCCCCCGTTGCTGTCAGTTCATCGTGTTTCTCGCTCGCCCTGTGTTTAGTGTTGATTGCCTCCTGGTTGACCCGTTCTAACCCGTCTCGTCTCTCAGGGAAAAGGTGAAGGCGGCGAAATCAAAACCGAACCCTGAGGCTGAAGACGGACCCGATGCCAAGAAAGCAAAGATCGACCCAACGGAGACCACGATGGTTAAGAAGGTGCGAGGTGGTGACCGGGTGCGGCAAATTCACTGGGGGGGGGGTGTACGTATCCAGCGGTGGGGACGACGTGCAGGGGGTCAGTGTCCGCCCCTACATCTCCTGCATGCAGCGTCTTAAGCCACATGTCTAACAGGCTGATCCTCCTGGTGGTGTGCGCGCTCGCTGCCCCTGCGAGCTAAGCGGACGTGCTTGTCTCTGTTACGGGACTCTGCTTCATCTTGACAGGTGGACCCCCCCCCCCCGGACAGACGCCCCCCCCCTGTCAGACGCCCCCCCCCCAGCACAGACAGGGACACGCTTTGCGTGTATAGATAACATGATGTCTGCAGGCTGATCGCTTGGAGGGGGGGGGGGTCCCTCTCTCTTCGCGCGCGCTCTGTGTAGCCGGGCCCGCGCGTTTCCCGGTGAGCTCATTCGGTGCTTCGCGGCGGTTGCCGGGGACAGGCGCACATCACGTTAATTTATTCCCCGCCTGACATGAATCAGGACGCCTGAGGCGCTCTGCAAACAGTAAGTGTTGTAAATGGGACGTCGCTCGCTTGTTCGCTCGCTTGTTGTTTTTTTCTTGACAGACTCTGCAAAGTGACATATTTAAATGAGTCAACGCGCAGGGACGGGGCTTTTAATTCCCGCCGGTGACTGACTGCAAGAACACCAGCCCGTATGAACACTTTCCCGTCTCAGCGGGGCTTTAACTGCCTCCATGCCGGAGCGCCGGCGGCACGGCCCACTCACACCCGCGGACCCGTCACCACCTGCTGTGGCTGTCTGATGGGAATTAGGGGATTATTCACCAAGCGGCGAATTCATCCGTTCAAATCTCTTAGCAGCAGCAGACCTGGAGGAACTTTCTGGCATTGCTGCTTTGGGCTAAGGTTTGGCGCTTACTTCCCAAATCGCTGCTTAGTGAATAAGCCCCTGACAAGCCGCAAAACAGGAAAAACAAGATAAACACGTTGTTGGCCGAGCGGAGTGTCACCACTGCATACCGCTGCTTTGCATGTCCATAGAAGCGCTCCATTGACAGGGACCCATCACGCCAGCGCGGGGTTAAGCGGTCCCGTTGGAGAGGCTGCGGTCATACTGCGGCCCCTCCCACCCCAGATGTTTATTGCCTACAAATCCCAGAATTCTTTGAATGCAGTAGATGGGCAGAGGATCATGGGAGGTGTAGTTTGGAAACCTTTTTGGGGAGGGGCAGAGTTTGAGATCCCCCCCCCCCCCCCCAGGCTAAACTTAAACCCATTCCCGCAGCAGACTCGTGCACTGAGCCAGTCTGTTAACCCCTTAGTGGGGACATAGACAGGATGCGGGGGCTGCGGCGTTGCTGAAAAGGCAAGGACTGTGTTCTGCACCCCCCCCCCCCCCAGGGCGGCAGGTAAATGGCGGCGCCCTCACCTGCTGGTGTTTGGTTTTTCTCTGGTCCCCATTGTCTGCGGGATGAGGAGGCGCTCAGACGCCGGGACGGAAGGCCAGCGTGGGGTTAATGCAGACGTGAAGCCGGGGTCACATGTTCATTTTGAATGTGCTTTCCTGGACATATTACTATTTCATGCAGAGGGGGAGCGCAGGGAAAAGTGCTGCCCTGCAACATGTATAATTCATATGCTGCAGGAAGTAAATCAAGGCAGGTCACCTGGGATTCCTTACCTGCAGCGTATGGATTATACATGTTGCGGGGTGGCACTTTCCATGCACTGCCCATCAGCATGAATACTTTATACCCCCCCCCCCCCTCTCATAGTTTTGTCTCTTCTGATAATTAAAATAAAGTTATTAATATTCTTATTCCAATAAAGTGTTTCAAAATATCTCAATCCGGCGCGTCTCGCCCGGCGTCTCGGCTGCAGCTCTCCCTTTCTCTGATCAGGGACATGCTGCGTCTCGCCCGGCAGCTCTCTTTCTCTGATCGGGGACGCGCTGCTCGTCTCGCCCGGCGTCTCGCTGCAGCTCTCTTTCTCTGATCGGGGACGCGCTGCGCGTTCCTCTGCTTGCGGTTACATCATTAAATGATCCCCCTCCCCCCCCCCCTCCCTCCCGTCAATTCGTCAAAAGTTTTTTCCATCGGGTAAAGTTGCGGCAGTAAAAGCGACGCTCTGGAAATTGGGGCACGACGTCCTCGCGGACTGGAACACCGCGTCTCATTATCCGCCGGTGACATTGCTGTGGCCCCAATCAACGCGTCCGCGCCGCCTTAATGCTTTACGGAGCTGGGGGGGGGGTGGGCACAGAACGCTCCAAAACGACAGAGCGGCTTACCCCAAAATAAGTGACATCGTTCCCGTCGTCGCTCAATGGGTTTTTTTTTTTTTTGTCCTTCTCAGACGGTCCAGTTCTGCCAACTGAAGGACGCGCTGGAAATCGACTGGCGCAGCGAGAAGGCGCGCGCCGCGCTGAAAAAGACGCCCGCCGACCTCTTCCTCTTCCACGGTAAGAAATGGGAAACCTAAAACGCTGCCGCAAAGGGGCCATGCAGCGCTGCGCCAACGGGTCACACAACCTGGCACTCGGCCCAAACATGGAAATATGCGGCACACGCACAACTGCCTAGATTTCTGATGCCCCCAAAGTAAGTCATTCAGCGCCCGCCTCGCCTCGTCTGTGGGCGCCTCGCCTCGTCTGTGGGCGCCTCGCCTCGTCTGTGGGCGCCCGCCTCGTCTGTGGGCGCCCGCCTCGCCTCGTCTGTGGGCGCCGGCCTCGCCTCGCCTCGTCTGTGGGCGCCCGCCTCGCCTCGTCTGTGGGCGCCCGCCTCGCCTCGCCTCGTCTGTGGGCGCCCGATACTTATTCTTGCTGATACAAAAAAGGACATTTTCCAACAATGCCTCAAAAATGGGGAAAATGTGACGAGTTCCCGACTTTTTTATATCAACTTGTTACCTGAATCTGCAGCGACCTGATCATTAACAGAACCGCATGAAGGGGAGGAGCCAAGTGAGGGGCAGGGCATCATTTACACCTAAAATAATAAAGGGCTGCCTCATCACCTGCCCAATTATTTAAGGGCAAAAAGGAGGGGGGGGGGTGTTCATATAGCCGACATCCAGCACTCTTGGCCATAACTTGTGACCTCCCAGTATAACCACCAGATGGCGCCGATACAGCGTGCGGGAACACGAGGACCGAAAACCGTGTATCATATGTTAAACATTCTAGATCACTGATACTGCCCCCACTGGGAGGTTATTCCATGTATCAGTGATATAGAAAGGGTAGTAGATACACGGAATATCCTCCCAGTGGGAGCAGTATCTATAACCCTTTCTATATCACTGTTACATGGAATAACCTCCCAGTGGGGGCAGTAACAGTGTATAGAAAGGGTAATAGATACATGGAATAACCTCCCAGTGGGGGCAGTATCTATTACCCTTTCTATACACTGTTACTGCTCCCACTGGGAGGTTATTCCATGTATCTATTACCCTTTCTATACACTGTTACTGCTCCCACTGGGAGGTTATTCCATGTATCTATTACCCTTTCTATATCACTGTTACTGCTCCCACTGGGAGGATATTCCATGTATTTACTACCCTTTCTATATCACTGTTACTGCTCCCACTGGGAGGTTATTCCATGTATCTATTACCCTTTCTATATCACTGTTACTGCTCCCACTGGGAGGCTATTCCAACAGTGATATAGAAAGGGTAATAGATACATGGAATAACCTCCCAGTGGGAGCAGTATCTATTACCCTTTCTATACACTGTTACTGCTCCCACTGGGAGGTTATTCCATGTAACAGTGTATAGAAAGGGTAATAGATACTGCTCCACTGGGAGGTTATTCCATGTATCTATTACCCTTTCTATATCACTGTTGGAATAGCCTCCCAGTGGGAGCAGTAACAGTGTATAGAAAGGGTAATAGATACTGCCCCCACTGGGAGGCTATTCCATGTAACAGTGATATAGAAAGGGTAATAGATACATGGAATAACCTCCCAGTGGGAGCAGTAACAGTGTATAGAAAGGGTAATAGATACTGCTCCCACTGGGAGGCTATTCCATGTATCTATTACCCTTTCTATACACTGTTACTGCTCCCACTGGGAGGTTATTCCATGTATCTATTACCCTTTCTATATCACTGTTACATGGAATAGCCTCCCAGTGGGGCAGTAACAGTGATATAGAAAGGGTAGTAGATACATGGAATAGTCTCCCAGTGGGGCAGTAACAGTGATATAGAAGGGTAGTAGATACTGCTCCCACTGGGAGGCTATTCCATGTAACAGTGATATAGAAAGGGTAGTAGATACTGCTCCCACTGGGAGGCTATTCCATGTAACAGTGATATAGAAAGGGTAGTAGATACATGGAATAGCCTCCCAGTGGGGGCAGTAACAGTGATATAGAAAGGGTAGTAAATACATGGAATAACCTCCCAGTGGGAGCAGTAACAGTGATATAGAAAGGGTAGTAGATACTGCTCCCACTGGGAGGCTATTCCATGTAACAGTGATATAGAAAGGGTAGTAGATACTGCTCCCACTGGGAGGCTATTCCATGTAACAGTGATATAGAAAGGGTAGTAGATACATGGAATAGCCTCCCAGTGGGGGCAGTAACAGTGATATAGAAAGGGTAGTAAATACATGGAATAACCTCCCAGTGGGAGCAGTAACAGTGATATAGAAAGGGTAGTAGATACATGGAATAGCCTCCCAGTGGGGGCAGTAACAGTGATATAGAGAGGGTAGCAGATACTGCTCCCACTGGGAGGCTATTCCATGTATCTACTACCCTTTCTATATCACTGTTACTGCCCCCACTGGGAGGCTATTCCATGTAACAGTGATATAGAAAGGGTAGTAGATACATGGAATAGTCTCCCAGTGGGGGCAGTAACAGTGATATAGAAAGGGTAGTAGATACTGCTCCCACTGGGAGGCTATTCCATGTAACAGTGATATAGAAAGGGTAGTAGATACTGCTCCCACTGGGAGGCTATTCCATGTAACAGTGATATAGAAAGGGTAGTAGATACATGGAATAGCCTCCCAGTGGGGGAAGTAACAGTGATATAGAAAGGGAAGTAGATACATGGAATAGCCTCCCAGTGGGAGCAGTAACAGTGATATAGAAAGGGTAGTAGATACATGGAATAGTCTCCCAGTGGGGGCAGTAACAGTGATATAGAAAGGGTAGTAAATACATGGAATAACCTCCCAGTGGGAGCAGTAACAGTGATATAGAAAGGGTAGTAGATACTGCCCCCACTGGGAGGATATATTAGAGCTGGCTGTGCATTATGGGACTTGTAGTTGCCTCGTGCAGGATTCGGGGAGAGGCGCCTTTTTTAACCCTCTGTGTGCCGCGCTCCCTTCATGGTTCCAGACCCGCTTATCAATGAGCAGGAACAATAGGGGCCCATATTATTTTTTCCTGCATTGTGGGTGAGGACGTCTGCCGTCCCGATAACTGGTCCAGACCACCGGACACCTGCTGCGGCCACCCGCGGGGGGGGCGGGGGGCGGTGCGGTGCATGCGGCACACCTGCAACTCACCAGGGACAACATCCTCTGTGATGTGACGGCCTGGACGCCTGAGAAACACGCCGACACCTCTTTGTGTCCTGCGGGAAACGAGCCATAAATGGAGGAAGTTGAGACATTCCTGTTTGTCTGGAGCAGCGCGCGGTGCAGCTGGCGGCGTCGGCAGGAGGAGCCGCGTCCTGTTTTCCTATCGCTTTCTCCTCTGAGCCGGTTCTTCACTTTATACCGTAGCGAGCGGGTTTTATTGAAGCACTGGGCGGCCTTAGAGCGTCAGCTCATCTGCCAACATCCGCTGAGAGTCATGTGACTTCATAAAGCTGGGACTCCCACTCACATCATCCCTACTGGCCATGTTGAGCTCTGTATTTAGTTGCAGAGAGAAAACGCGCCGTCCTCCTTCTCTGCCACCCGTGCCGTGACGCCCCTAGACGCTTGGCACGCTGATTTCCCATGATGCTCTAACACCCTTTATGCTGGCCGAGCATCATGGGATACGTAGTTGTGAAACATCTGGGATGCTGCATTCACTGACACTCGCCCTATTGTTTGTGATAGGTTTAGGGCTAGAATGTAAGCTCTGCTGCCGACACTCGCAGACCCCACAGGCGGCTCCTGCACGGGGGGGGGGGAATTATAATCTTGTCATTTTCTTATCGTTTTTTTTTTTTTCTCAGTTATCATGAAGTTCCGCACAGACAAGGGACGGGACCCCCTGCCCGGCAGCTTCCAGGAGGACTCGGACTTACTGGTCCAGATCCGCAACGATCTGCTGGACTCCCTGGGCATCAGCCCCGACCTGCTGCCTGAAGACTTCACGAGGTGAGTGTCAGCTCTTCTGCCAACTCCACATCTGAATAGTGCTCACACGATCTGTCTGCCGGGAGCCGCGCGTCTCTTCTCTGCGCACAGCGGCCGTCACCTGGAGCCGCGCGTCTCTTCTCTGCGCGCAGCGGCCGTCACCTGGAGCCGCGCGTCTCTTCTCTGCGCGCAGCGGCCGTCACCTGGAGCCGCGCGTCTCTGCGCGCAGCGGCCGTCACCCTGGAGCCGCGCGTCTCTGCGCGCAGCGGCCGTCACCCTGGAGCCGCGCGTCTCTGCGCGCAGCGGCCGTCACCCTGGAGGCGCGCGTCTCTGCGCGCAGCGGCCGTCACCCTGGAGCCGCGCGTCTTGCGCGCAGCGGCCGTCACCCTGGAGCCGCGCGTCTCTGCGCGCAGCGGCCGTCACCCTGGAGCCGCGCGTCTCTGCGCGCAGCGGCCGTCACCCTGGAGCCGCGCGTCTCTGCGCGCAGCGGCCGTCACCCTGGAGCCGCGCGTCTCTGCGCGCAGCGGCCGTCACCCTGGAGCCGCGCGTCTCTGCGCGCAGCGGCCGTCACCCTGGAGCCGCGCGTCTCTGCGCGCAGCGGCCGTCACCCTGGAGCCGCGCGTCTCTGCGCGCAGCGGCCGTCACCCTGGAGCCGCGCGTCTCTGCGCGCAGCGGCCGTCACCCTGGAGCCGCGCGTCTCTGCGCGCAGCGGCCGTCACCCTGGAGCCGCGCGTCTCTGCGCGCAGCGGCCGTCACCCTGGGCCGCGCGTCTCTGCGCGCAGCGGCCGTCACCCTGGAGCCGCGCGTCTCTGCGCGCAGCGGCCGTCACCCTGGAGCCGCGCGTCTCTGCGCGCAGCGGCCGTCACCCTGGAGCCGCGCGTCTCTGCGCGCAGCGGCCGTCACCCTGGAGCCGCGCGTCTCTGCGCGCAGCGGCCGTCACCCTGGAGCCGCGCGTCTCTTCTCTGCGCGCAGCGGCCGTCACCCTGGAGCCGCGCGTCTCTGCGCGCAGCGGCCGTCACCCTGGAGCCGCGCGTCTCTGCGCGCAGCGGCCGCAGACGCGCAGCGGCCGTCACCCTGGAGCCGCGCGTCTCTGCGCGCAGCGGCCGTCACCCTGGAGCCGCGCGTCTCTTCTCTGCGCGCAGCGGCCGGATCTGTTTTTGGAACACAAGGAAAATGGTTAAACTTTTTTTTTTTTTTCTCATGTCGAGCGTTTTGACTCGCCGCTCCGTCTCTCCGGCAGGATCTGACAGCGCGCGGTTCTACTCTATTTCAGCTGGAGCCGGCAAGGTGACCTGTCAAAGCGTCTCGGGAGGAAAATAAACTCGCAGAATATTTTACGCTTTTTTTTTTTTCTTCATGCCGACACTTTAAGAAAAAGTGACACTTTGCGCAACGTGCGAGGATCTGCTGCGGGACAGCGACACTTAACCCCGCACCTCCCATGGTGGCTGAATGCCCCTCCCATGGTTAGACCTCCGTGCACCAGGCAATCCTTAACTACATTTCCCATGATGCTCAGCTTGCCGTGCACCATGGGAAATAATTGTATGTCTGCAGATTCCATCCCGCCCCTTGTATTTAACACTTGCGCGCACCCTTTAGATTGCAAGCTCCTGTGGCCGGGGGACCCTTAGAGCTCTGCACGCCTTGCAGCTGCACACGTATTTGTTTTAGGCGCTGACCTTTGACCTGACCTTTGTTCATCTCTCCTCCCACAGCTATTGTTTTTCAGAGATGGCGCCGGTGTGCGCGGTGGTCGGCGGCGTCCTGGCCCAGGAGATCGTCAAGGTAACGGCCGCCTGTCTTTATTCTGTCCGGTACAGCGAGTGCGTGACTGCTCCGGTGCTAGGGGACACGGCAGCTGGGAATGATGGGACTTGCAGTGCAGATATTGCTGCTCACATCACCGGTTGTATCACTGTGTGCGCCTGAGCCGGTGCCTCTTGCTGTCCGCGCGCGACGCTCAGACGTCTTGTTTTTTTTCTCCCAGGCGCTGTCGCAGAGAGACGCTCCCCACAACAACTTCTTCTTCTTCGACGGGATAAAGAGCAGCGGATTGGTCGATTGCCTCGGAGCCAAGTGAGGGATCATTCCCGGCGTGTGAGGACAGGAAGCCGCAGAGCAGGGGGATGCCTGGAGAGATGCCACAGCCACCAGCAAACTGATACCCTGTATGTTACCCAGGACCAGCACGGCGAACAGTGTCTGCCGGGCGACTCGGGCCAACACATTCCAGCTGATCTAGAACTAAAAGTCCCAGCATGCTTTGTCAGACTCTGGCCCACCCCAGCTTGAGACCATCACCCTGCAGTTTGACTCCTATTGTGACCCCTTGGTCAGAGCGAACTCGGGTGCACATTTTTAGGACAAAATTAACACAATCTGCATAAAAATAAATTATATTTTTTTTTTCATCTCCTGGCTTGAAATTTCAATTTTTTTTTTTTTTTTTTTGGGTTCTGTATCCATCAAATTGCTGCTTATGATAGAGATGCTCACGGATCTCACGCAGGGGTCACCCGTGTGTGTGTGTGTATATATATATTTAGCCGAGGGCTTTGTCACCAGCGCCGTTTTTAGTAGATAAACCCCCTATCAATTAAAGAAAAAACTAGATTTTATGCGTTTTATTTTTCCTCTGCACAAAAACTCTGATCCCTCTCGGCTACAATTTCCAAGATTCTTGTGGCAGAGGATTATGGGACTTGTAGTGCTATAGCAGCTGGATTCCTGAGCCCCGCCCCCCCGGGTGGTTTTGTTCCTCGGTGCTGTAGAACTTTTTTTATTTCCCGGCCGGTTTATATTTGATGTAAAACAATCTGCTTTCGGTGAAAACCTCATCCCGTTTTTTTTTTTTTTTTTCTTGGGAGGGTTTCCCCTCCCCCCCCTCAATGTTAACCGATCTGTTTCATTTGTTCAATTTTTTTTTTTATTAATGAAATTTATAACGATATTATTTGTATGTTGTGGTTTTTTTTTTATTAAAAAAAATATATATATAAATTTTTTTATTTTTTTTTTGCAATGTAAATGGCAGCCCCTTTATTATTTTATGTCCCTTTAGGCTAGGGTCCGACGAGCGTAGTGTTCACGTCCGTGATTGCACCTAAAAGTACGTCCGTGATAGCATGAAAGAAAGCCCATTGGAGCCTGACACATGAAGTACGTCCGCACTGAACTGCGGACGCACAACGGCCGCGGCCCACGGACGCAAGGCAGGCAAGAACGTACAACCGCTAGAACGGCCGCACAAAGTGCGCTGCGTCCGCAACGTCTGCATAGCTTTGTGTGTGAGTGATGGAACGTGGTCAGACGGACGCATTTATACGTCCAGCATTTTTCACGGACAAAATGGTTTTGCTTTTTAATTTATTTTCCCTCCTATATCCGTCAAAAAATCCGTCAGCGATAAACGGACTGTGTGGTCACTACTGTGTCTTCCGTACTGACGTACAGTCCGTAGAAATCACGCTCGTCTGACCCTAGCCTAAATCCTCCCCCTTTTCTCCTCCTGAGCCGGACCTGCACCTGTTTTAACTCTCGCATGCCTGGTGTTAATGTCTTCTGCGCATTGAATGTAAAAGTCCATGGAGAAAGCTGGAGGTGATCCCGACAGGTGATGATGTCATACATCGAGCTGTGTACCCCCTTTCTATGATCACAGATTCACTGCTGCATCCAGAACATTCTATTCTTTTCCAGAGAGATCCGAGAGTTTATTGGGGTACGCCGAATTGAATAGAGCAGGGGGTCACTGCTCGGCAACCTGGGCCTTCCAGGTCTTGTGGAACTACATCTCCCAACCAAATGAGTAGCTGAGTGTCATGGGAGATGTAGTTCCAAAACATCTGGGGGGGGGGGGGGCCCAAAGCTGCTGACCCCTGGAACACCGCAAATTCTACAGAGATCGATTTTTGTGTGCTGTAGGTGAAATCTCCTTTTTTCAAAGTTCCCAATAGACAGCCTATGGTCTTTTTATACAGTCATGTTGACGAGCAGGTCACCAGGTGTCTGTCCATCCGTCCCTGCGTAATGGGTAAATGTTTAATGCTGTGAATTTAAAATAGCGACTTGTGACGATAAACCGTATAAAGGGGAAACATCCAAACGCCCCCCCCCCTCCTCTCATATAGTGATCAGAGAACATGGGTACTGCCATTTCTCCTCCTGCCTTCAATGTATCAGCGGTGAAATGCCAAATATCCTCCTGTGTTTTTTTCCCTAGACCTGTATCAGATTGATTTATTCTTTTTTATGTCCAGACTTGTCTTAAAGATCAGATTATTATTTTATAGCCGGGTGTCTGACCTTGGGCGACTCGGCAAGAAAACCTTCAAAGCATGGACTAGATCAGTCATTTGAAGTAAATTGGTAGTTTATATTCAGCGCACGTCCTAATTCTAACGGGTTATACGGCAGGATGAGCAGACAGTGTTGCTAAATGAAAACTGGAAGCTAAGCTGTGCCCCCTCCACGAACACTGGAAGCTAAGCTGTGCCCCCTCCACGAACACTGGAAGCTAAGCAGTGCCCCCTCTACGAAAACACTGGAAGCTAAGCTGTGCCCCCTCCACGAACACTGGAAGCTAAGCTGTGCCCCCTCCACAAACACTGGAAGCTAAGCTGTGCCCCCTCCACAAACACTGGAAGCTAAGCTGTGCCCCCACAATGAAATACTAGAAGCTAAGTAATGCCCTCACCACCACGTGGATCTGCACTCCGCATCTCTAGTGTCTGCTAGCGTCCTGT
Source organism: Leptobrachium leishanense (assembly GCA_009667805.1). NCBI lineage: Eukaryota > Metazoa > Chordata > Amphibia > Anura > Megophryidae > Leptobrachium > Leptobrachium leishanense. Next base: position 115,227 of record RXON01004349.1, on the reverse strand, counting down.
ATGTTCTTGACAAACACAAGGAGAATGGTCTCTTCTTAATCTGCCAACTGCTCGGTGGCTCAAACCATAATTTGATTGGCAGAAGATCTCCCCAAAGTACAAAATGATCTATCGCTTCCCTTGGCAAAGTAAAGTTTTGTACTTCTGTACAAGCTCCATGTTGCCAGGTCACTGATTTCACAAGATATTGGTGGCAGAAGTGGGATTCACCAAGTGAAACTGCCTAAAAAAAATCAGTAGGGGCTTTAAAATGACTCGCTTCATATTTCGTTACTCTTCACTGGATCCGTCCGAGAGGTTGTAGGGATCTCGTGACTCCACACTTGGATCCTGGTTCAGGATATCTGAGGTTATATACAAGTAGTAATGGACTTTGTTTACAATCTGCCAATGCTTGGTGGACCAAGCCACGATCTGTTCAGAAGAAACAGCTCTCCGAAGTGCAAAATGATGCAGAATACATGACAGTTCTATGCGCAGTGACGTCTAGGACTCATGTAGACGCTCTGGGTGCCACTTCACTGATTTTATAACATGGCATTGGTGGCAGAAGTGGGATTCCGTAAGTGAACATGTCTACAAAACCAGCAATGGCTTCCGTAGGGGGATATAAAAGGACCGTCTCACTTCACCCCGTGTTACTCTTTACTGGATCCATCTGTGAGGATGTACAGAGACGCTTACCCCACGCTTGGGTCCCGGCTCAGGCTATTTGAGGATAACGGTGCCGATGTCTTGTAAACTGGTTTGCGGAGACGCTGTTTGGGTGTTTTCCGCTTTATTTCCATTCCTGATAATGTGACTCACTGTTCTCTCGCAGAGACAGGTTAATTCTGCTCTTCATGATGGGCTTTCTCGTTTTGTTGGAGAGGCGTGGGCGTGCTGTCTGCCGCGGGAACATTATGCCTCTCGCCTGGTAATTTTCAAATCGTCTCGCATTACTACTCACCGTGGTAACCCCAACACGTTGCCGTATCCCGGTCTGACCATGGTGCGCCGTTAACGCTGAAGTTAGGATGAGCCGCGTCTGTGTTTACTGGAAAACATTTCCCGAAATAGTAAAAGTATGGTGGGAAAGACCAGGACCTCGATTTCACTCCAGAGGTAGATGACATCGCTCACAACCCAAACGTTTCAGGGACAGGGTCTTTGGAGAGGTTTGTATACTGGATAGGCTTCAAAACTTGGAACTCCCAACTGTTTCAGAACAACGTGTCTCCATGATGCTCTGCCACCCGTTAGACAGGCTTGAGCATCATGAGACCATGGTCTGAAACGTCCTGAGTTGTTTCCATCAACGTCCCTAGGCAAAGCATTATGGGAGATGCTCTCCTTCAAGATATGATGAAGGTCTATGTCTTGACTCTACACTGAGAAATCCAGGTCAAGATAAGCTGAAGGGAGTTGGTCCGATTTTGATATTTTGGCCTAAAATGTTGATTTTTGTCCTCAACATTTGGTTTTGTTTGGATGAAGACCCCAACTTCAAATCAGGACGGCCGAGCCTCATGGGAAATGTAGTTCCAAAACATACAGAGGGCCAAGGTTTCTGACCCCCTGTACTCGAGGGTGACCGTGGGGTGCATTAGGATGAGGTGGCCCTTGACCTCACGCTTTACCTTCACTTTGTTTTTGTGCGTTTTATTAATCGTCCCCCCCCCCCGTGCGTTGGTTTTTTTCTTCTCACAAAGTGGATTTCCGAGAGACGGGAACATTGCTCGAAGTCTCCTGCGCTCCACCCGAAACCAAGTGAGGAGAGGCCGGCGCGCACACTCGTTTTGAAGCCGACGTTTTTTTTTTCTCACCGCCCGGGCTCCCTGAGAGTCGGCTCACAGCGACCGCCCGGCATCAAAACAGGAATCTAAAGCATGAACAACACACGCCGCGCTGCCGTGATCTCCCAGAATCGTGCGAGGAAGCTGAGAAAGTGCTGATCATCCAAGTTCACACCGAGGTGTCCTGAGCGTTACCAGATCTGGAGGCTGATGAGCCGCCGCCGCCTCTGGGAGCCGGACGATTCTCGCGGTTACATCTCCAGATGGTGGCGTTTGTCAAACATTTCGGGCTTGTGATCCGTCTGGGAAACCACAAAGAGACAGTTTATCGTGAGAGGACGACGCGCTGGCCCTGAAGCAGAGGAACTTTATAACAATTTGGAGTCTTTTAAAAAAAATCATTTTTTTACTGATTCTCCGATATTTTCAGCCGTGGCAGAAGGGGTGGAGACGGCAGCAGGTCAACTCTGATCATCAGCAGGAAACGCTGTCACCTGCATGCTTCTCCTACTTGTCCCGCACTGGTAGAGAGCAGGTTCAGAGGCCGCTCCTCTTCAAGCCAGTCAGGTTGTCCACTTGCCATTTCCACAGACCACTGTCCACCAGAATTCCACCAAGTACAATCTAATACATCATGATTCTGTGACACTGTCGGGTGCTTTAGCTTCTCCGTTTGTCTGTGGCAGGTCCACCAACAAGTTCCTTGGCAGTTCCTCCACATTTATTGTGGCCAGTCTACCAAGATTGTGGGCGGCTTCCGTACAATTGTACTCGGATATCCGTCCACCTTGTCATTTGTCAGATCCTAAAAGATTATTGGCATGTCCACCAATAAGCAGGTGTTTTGTAAGTCTGCTGGCTTGTCCACTAACAAAGCATGTCTTCTGGCATGTCTACCAACAAGGCAGGCCTCCTGTAAGTCTACTGACATGGCTACTACCAAGGTAAGTTGCTGTTAAGTCTTTTGACATGTCCACCAACAAGGCTGTTCTCCTGTAAGTCTATTGACATGTCCACCAGCAAAGCAGGTCCCCTGCAAGTCTACTGGCATGTCCACCAACAAAGCAGGTCTCCACAAACTCTACTGATATGTTCATTGACAAGCAAGTCTACTGGGATGTCCGCCAACAAGGCAGGTCTGCAAGACCACTGACAGGTCTACCAATGAGGCAAGCCTCCTGTAAGTCTACTGACATGACCACCAACAAGACGGATCACCAGGACATTCAATGTCCAATGCCCTATGAGTTTATTTACATGCAAACCAGTTCAGTGACAATTCTTACACGGTTATGTTGTGATGTCGCCCAAGTCCCATAGCAGGTTGTCATCTAGTTTATGGTCTTGTCCACTAACATCTTCCTTGGTAGACCTGGCACAATCCTTGTTGCGTCTGCCGACAAAAGATTGTCCCCGGTTTTCCTGGAACATCCACCAACAAGCCCACTGGATGCTCTTCACGCGTTTGTTGGCATGTCTACCAACGAGTCCCTCGACAGGTCCATGCCGAGTCCCCTGCGACTCGACAGGGATGTCGTCGCATTTCCATGGCAGCATCTCTGCAAGTTTTCCAATCCGTATGAGTCTCGTTCCGGAGCTTTCTTTCACCTGCCTGTCCACATTTTATGTAAGGTTGGCGATTTTCCAGTGAATTCCTGGTTTCGTCAATGAGCCCCCTGAGAGCGCACCCTCACGATCTGCGCTTGTATTGCAGGGGGGGCTTTTTCCTCTGTTGGGAGACAAACCTTAAAAAACAAACTCTGTGCTTTGAGTACATGTCGTGTCCACCGCAGGCCAGACATACACACCAGGTACTGCTCTGCTTGAAGTCTTTTTCTGTCCCTGGATAGTGGGGATGGTAGTCAGGCAGCCCCGGCTTTGGGGTTTTAGTCAGAATGAGAATTATTTGTGGGGTTAACCCTGGGTTCTTACATCATTGTGGTCCTGTGACCAGTACGATGGCACCGTGCTGGCTCCGGTCCAGATGGGTCACAGCGCAGTGACTCAAGGCATGACTGGCGGGGTCAATGAGGACAGGCAGCGCGGCCCCCCGGGGGGGGATGGAGTTACATCTCCAGTAATCACTGGAAACAATAGGGACTCGCTGAGCTGAGGGCGTTTAAGTGCAGGAGCCCCTGGGGGAATTCACAGGACATCTGCACCGGGGCGATTAGAGAAACCGCAGAGCTGCACGTGTGGTGCTTATACAGGGTCTGACCCCCCCCCCCACTCTGCGCAATACAGGGTCTGATCCCCCACTCCTCGCAGTACAGGGTATAACCTGCACCCCAAACTTCTTACAATGTGCTATACAGGGTCTGATCTCTCCATACTGTGCAATATGGGGCCTGATCTGATCCGCCCCCCCTCCCCACACTGTGTAATACAGGGTCTGCTTTTCCCACATGATCTTTAGATAAACAGGATATTTTTAGGTCCAGCCGAGTCACGTTTCCCACGATGCTTTGTGTCTGAGCTGCTCACGTTTAAACATATATATTCCTGGAATTAAAACAGGAGCCACGCGCCCCCCCCCCCTCCGGCGTCCTGGATTTCTCAAGGCGGCTGGAAATCAGCAGGAACAAACAAACCTGGAGAACTTTTAGATCTGGCTCGGAGCCCAGTCCATGCAAAGGGCGAGCAATCCCGCCGGTGTCTCGATACGACCTGTAAACAGCCTCAAACCCGCCACGAACAGGTCACACCGTGCCCAGTAGCTCACGTGGTGATATAGGGAGTGCCGCAGGGGGTGGGGCCAGAGACCTATTCCCAGGCTTTTTATATAAACGTCCCGACCAATCAGAGCCATTTATATCAAAATAATGTCATTTAGAACAAGGGCAAAATATATCGGATTTACAGCGAGAGGATTCGGCAAGCGTTTATTAGAGATTACAGACTGACTGCCGGGAGGTTTATTACTGTGCAGCTCTGTCATACACCCTGAATATATGGAGGAACCGCTAAAAAAGACACCCGCACACCCTGAATACATGGAGGAGCCCCTAAAAAGACACCCACACACCCTGAATATATGGAGGAACCCCTAAAAACACACCCGCACACCCTGAATACATGGAGGAGCCCCTAAAAACACACCCGCACACCCTGAATACATGGAGGAGCCCCTAAAAACACACCCGCACACCCTGAATACATGGAGGAGCCCCTAAAAACACACCCTGAATATATGGAGGAGCCCCTAAAAAGACACCCGCACACCCTAAATATATGGAGGAACCCCTATTATGGTAAACCAGGAGATAAAGTGGTTCAGGAGACTTTGAGTTTGAAAGCACATCAAGCATATTCAATGCTTTGTTTCACTATATACTTGGATTGGCCACACACTCCATCCACTTCTGTTGCAGGACTACAACTCCCATCATTCCTTGTCCGCTTTAAGATTGGAAAAGCATTGTGACAGATGAAGTTCTACAGCAGTTGGGGAATGAACTAGGATTTCAGCCATGTGCTTGTGTCTGTAATAGAAGCCGCCACACCGCGGCGTGACATGTTGGCGTTTTGTAAATGCTGCGCTACGGAACGTGTCGGCACTTTTGATTCATTTAATGCCTCAGATTTCTTAAATAAAAAAGGAGAATGAAAACGTTGAGCTTGAATCCAAATTTTTATTGAAAAGAAATACAAAAATCAAAATGTACAAAAAAAAGAGAAAGAAACCGCGATCACAAAATGTACAGAAAGGGAATTTCCCGTGTTTTACATTAGAAAGATGTACAGTTATTTACACAGAGAGAAGCAGCCCGCGTCTCCGGAGGAAAGAAACAACTCGCAGAGACCCTCAGGATCTCCCCCCACCCCCCGTTTCATTCCAGTTCTGAGACCTTAAATAAAGACCATTTTATGGCTGAAACTACAACTCCCATCAGCTTCAAACAGGTGAAGGATGGCAGCCGTCCCGTGCCGCTGGCAGGAAGTAACCGGTGCCCTGCCAGCCCGACACCGCAACACTAACAAAAAACAGCAGCAAAACGGTTAATGAATTGAGCGCACGGCAGGCAGAAAAGTTACAATTTTGTGAATTCTTTTAGGTCTTTAAAAAGCCCAAAATTTGGTCATCAGACACAGCCAGAAAAAAGGGGGAAGGGGGGGGGCTGAAATCTGTAACAAAAATAACAGAAAAATATCTAGCGCCTCTCGCGTCGGCGCGGGCTCGCAATAAATAAATCGCCATCCTTTTTTCTTAAACTTTTTTTTCAGCAACTCTGTTAAACAAAAATATAGAAAATTTGTCATCCTGTACAAAAAATAATAAATTCATCAAATTTTAAATAAATTCTGTTTTTTTTTTTCCCTTTTAAATGGCACGGATCGTGCCAAGTATATTTTTTTATTTAAATTTTATTTCACTTTTAAACTTTAATAAACTGGAAAAAAAAAATATATAAAAGAAAAAAAAAAAAAAACACCACTTTGTGGAAAAATAAAAAAAACAAACTCAAACAGAACGCGTGGGTGTTAAACCTTTAAGTGACATTTAGTGGTAGGAAAGGCATTTAAATAGCTTTTTTGTGCACATTTACAACCCTAACTCCCAGCGATGGCGAGTCCCCCCACGTAGGCCGCACCATCAGGTATGGGGTGAAAAGCAGAAAGCGGGTGGGGGGGGCAGGGAGGAGCGTCACGGGATAGAGAGAAGCGCTTTAACAGCCAATGACATGCTCGGACGCGCCGTCCACGGGCAGAGGAGAAATTGCGACCAGACCCTACTAGAAACGGCCAAATATCCAACATGGTATCAGTGGTCAATTGCCAAGAGAGAATTTATCTCCCCCCCCCCCCCCCCGGGTCTTAAAAAAAATTAAAGTGGACGCCAAAATGAAAATAAGCGGGAAATGTAGGAAGAAAAAAAAATAAATAATAATTCAAAAATTCTCATTTGTGGAATCTAGGCAAAAATAAAAAACAGAACAAGGAAGAGTTTGGTTTTCCACGGTGGAAATTGAGAAGGTACTGGTTGCCATCGCCAACCTTTTTTTTTTTTGACTCTCCCACTGGCCAAGGATCAATTATAAAAAACGGATTAAGAAAAATAAATAACACATTGTGGACCTTGAAAACATCTTCAGGTAAAAGTCCTTTAAGCCCTGAGAGTCGGAAATAAATCGTAACTCTGGGTGACAAAAATAAAAATTTACATACCTCCTCAGGGTACGAGAGGCTCGACCAGAAATGTTAAATTATAGATAAATATTTTAGCACCAGTTTGTTTTTTGCGTTGTGTGAGATATATAAATTATTTATAAAAATAAAAAAAATAAAGTGTCCATGTTCTCACTGAAATGTAATCACGGCAGGTTATAGCAGGAAATAATAAAAAAAAAATTTGATCCCAACTTGTGGGGGGGGGGGGGGGAATTGGTAACAATTAACCCATAATTTTAATTTGTTTTTATAATCTCAATTACTGAAACAAAATTTTTCCAATAAAATATTTTTACCAGTTTAAAAAAAATAAAGTCCTGTAAATGTTAGTTTTTCTTTTTGAATGGTCAAGAAAATAGACTTTTTACCCCAAAACAGAGGCAAAATAAAAAAAATATGGGTCTCTTAATTATTTCAATTATATTGTAAACCATAAGAAAAAGATGCCAGAAATCCCCAGGAATTGTTTGGGCGGGACTAAGTGATGGGTGACAAGTGCTTTTGTAAATTTTTTTGGGACTGGTGTCTGATTGGATGTTAGGCTGGTAGGGTCTGGTCGGCAGGAGCAGGAACGCGTTGGCATCAGCGCACGCTATACATGCCGAATCTAAGAAGGTATATGAGCCGGTTTGGTCAAGAATCCGAACCGCTAACATGCAAATAGGGCCCCTGCCTTGTTTCGTTATGGCTTCTCTTAGTTTTTACAAAAAAAAAAAATCACAAAAGATGGCGATTCAGTATGGCTCTGGGGATAAACAAAAACGCGTCGGTGTCACCAGAGAGGCATCACAGCAACGCAACGGAGTGCAGTGCGTGTTGGCCATAACCAGACGGGTTCTGTTTTTTACCTCGTGACATCCTAGTACCCGGGTAAAGCAGGTTAAAGGACTTTTTTAACCCTCCCCCACCCCAATTTCATGGAGACCCCCACCCCATAGTGAAGTGTCTCTGAAAGCCTCGCTGCTCAGTGGTTTTTCAGAAGGAAGCGCCCCTCATTTCCCAGAGGCTCGGCAGGAGGGCCGCATGGTCCTTCGTTCTTTTTGTGGTTTTTATGTTTTTTTTTTTTCACCCGTATTGATATCACTTCCATGAGTCGGAAGGATAAAGAAAAAAGAAAAGAAAAAAAAAAGAAAAAGGAGCGTCCAGAACCGGTAGAAGCCATTTGTGTTTGAATGTTTTTTCTTTTGTTCTCCCCCAAAGAATTAGCGAGTCCTGCCATGAAACTCCTGTCAGCGTCCTATGCTCGGGAGTGAACTCCTCGGGGGCGGAGTCAGAAATCACAATCCCGGATTTAAGTCTGGAGCGAGCAGCTCCGCAGGACGGAAAAGAAAAACTCATCTGTCGGTTTGATTCACCGATGAGAAGTAATATTGGCGAAACAAACGCAGATTCCCCTCCTCGTGGTGTCGACGCGTTTCACGTCACCTCGCTCTCTTAGCAGTGCGATCCCATGTAAAGGACGTCCCCTACAGATCTCCAGCTCCTGACCAGCAGAACCCGGATGGGACACGAGGGAGGCCGAGGTGGATGCCTTGGCAAAAAATAAAACCCGTTTTCTTGCCGTTTCTCCTCGGACCTGGTACCGGTGATTTGCTCGCCGAGGCCTCACAGCTTCAGTTGTGCGGTAAAATGTCCAAGAGGGGGTTATACAGTGCCGCCAGGATCTCTGAGACGAACTGCGTGAGGTGCCACCGCAGGGGCCGCCACCAGTGCCGCTCCCCAACCACCCGCTGCAAAGAGACAGACAGGATCAAGGGTTAAAACCAGTCGAAAAACACTTTTGGCCTGCTGTCGGCATTCACGCGACTTCGCTAGGGATCTGATACTAGCAGGGGACACATTGTATTGGGGCGCATTGCAGGGAGGAAATGTGGTGATTCTCAGAGCAGGGAGGCTGAAACCAAGATAAATCTGATGTGTGCGTGTTGGAAAGTGGCAGATTAACCCCTTGCACTCTGGACCAGGCACAGCCTGAGCTCACCATCAGTTTATGTAAAAGCACAAAAAAAAAAACAACAAAGCTTGTCTCTGCGGTGGCACACCGCCTGGGAGGGGGGGACGGACTCTGCAGCCATGTAAAGCCTGAGGGGGGGTGGGGGACACAGCGAGTCTCTGCAGCGGTATAAAGCCTGATGGGGGGGGGGGGGGGGACACAGAGCGAGACTCGGCAGCGGTGTAAAGCCTGATGTGGGGGGGGGGTGGGGGACACAGAGCGAGTCTCTGCAGCGGTGTAAAGCCTGATGTGGGGGGGGGGTGTGGGGGACACAGAGCGAGTCTCTGCAGCGGTGTAAAGCCTGATGTGGGGGACACAGAGCGAGTCTCTGCGGCGGTGTAAAGCCTGAGGAGGGGGGCAATAAGGAAGTAAGCAGAATAATGATGCAGGTGGCGGGTAAGAGCGCCGCAAGGAGGAGGGGTGGGTGTGTGGGGAGGAGCGCTGTGACAGGCAGGCAGCACGTGAGCAGGACCGGCTGAGTCACCGGTTATTAATAGTATCGAGTATATAAAGGGCGAGGACTCGAGCGCAGGCAACGCAGAGCAGTCGGACAGCACGCACTGCCTCACTCCCCAGAAACTGGACTACAACTTCCAAAACTCTCAGGACATACTCCCAGTCCCAGGCAGGAAAAGAACCCAACCACAAAATCAGACCCACCACTCACCCTCTGGAAGTAGAGTTCATTCATCTGGTCACCGATCCTGCGCAGCCGCAAGGCAATCTCGCGCTCAATGTGCTCCTGCTGCACCATGGGTGGCTCGGCTGTTGCCACGTTCCTTTCCAATGCCAGCTGTCCTGCGACGTCCAAATCTGATGGGTGGTATACGTATGTGGCACCTGCAGGAGACAAGAGGACATGGGGGGGGTGGTCAGGACACCAATCCCAAAACACAAGTCTTAAAAAGGCTTTGCGAAAAATATATATTCTGTATTTACAGTCAATTCCTTGATCAGCGATATGGCAGAGATGCTAGATGCATTGGAACTACAATTCCCATGATGCTTTGCCAGTTTAATAAATCTCCCCACAATGCAGGAACACCGACTTCGCGCTGCACCAAACGGCATAATTTTCATGCCGAGGTATCACCCCATACTGCCAAATTAAGCGTAAACTGCGTAATTTTGGGTTACTGGCGTCCTGGCACCGAACTCGACCCATTGGGGGGGAGGGGGTTTGAATAAATCACTTCGGAAACACAGGATGAGAGGGACAATTCTCTGCAATGTGCAGGAGAGCTGCACCGGCTGGTGTGGGGTCCATCCTTGTCTGGGGTGGGGGGGGGGGGGCTGCACAGACATGGTGCATGGGGAGGAGGGAAAGGGATAATAGGAGCTAGTGTCCCTCCTCCCCCTCTGCAGGTCGGGTAAGGCTGGGAATAGATGGTGACAGGAGCATATGGGAATTAACCTCACACGCACCCAGCAATTGCTGGATTACAGCTCCCATCATCCTCCTCCTCTGCTGAGCCAGCACGTCGGGCGCTCCCTATGCATCTGCTGCAGCAATAAAGATACGCCAAGTTCCAGCAGCCGCCGCGAGCCCCGTCTGTAAATTAGGGGGTTTCCTGCAACGCGTTATAGGAGGAAGCCGAGGTGAGAGACAAGTCAGGACATGTTCCTGGCTCTACACCTTCATGTGGGGATACGGGCTCTGCCAGACACACACCACCCGTGAAAACAGCCCCACCGTGTTACTTATACAGCACCAACGGGTTCTGTAGCATCGCACAACAGGGACACACAGGATCACTGACTGGTCCAGCGCAACACTACCATCCACTCTGGGAGGCAGAGCCACCCATCCACTACACTCAAGGCTGTGCGTCTGCTTTTAACACTCCTCCCCGTCTGTTATTGTAGACAGGAGGTGGGGGGGGGGCGTTGGGGCCACAGTGAAACTGGCAAGCGGTGACGCTCAGGGTCACTCCAGGCACAAACAAAACACAGTTTCACAGACGTCACCCCGCGTGCGCCGACACATTCCCTTTCAAAAGGAAGAGCTTAACCCATTCTTGGTGCAGCTGCAATGTCCTGCGGTCCCACTCGACATCTGATGGGTGTGAGGGGGTGTCTGGACTACAACTCCCATGATGCTCAAACACAAAGCACGGGACGCCGCACTTCGTTATCTCTGCCGCACAAAAGCACACGTGTGATTTGTTGTTGCCTTCTGCTTTAAAAAAGGTCCTCAGGCCACACTAGCCGATCTGCAGAAATGCTCCAGCTCTGCTGCATGCCCTGCTCGCTTAGTTATGCCTGATTCCTGCGGTTTGCCATCCAGCTCGCTGTGCACATATATAGCACCAACAGGTGCCGCAACGCTGTACCGTTCAGCAGATTAACCCGTTGGGTCCCAGGTTAAAACACATGCCAGCTACAGCACGCCGGTTGCTAGTGTTCTGAAGGAGAGGTCACTTACCAGCAGTAGCCATGGCCGTCAGTGCCAGGGGCTGCGGGCAGAGTCTATGGGCACATGTGGAGGAGGAAGGACTGGATTCACAGGTCTCGTGGACGCGCCGGCACAAAACCGCCTGAGGACAGGTGTCCGGGGAGCTCTGCCGGCTCAGGGGGCGACTCTGATCACCGGGTGCACAGGAGGAAGCGCCGTCCGGAGGGAAAACACAGGTCGTCTCCACCTGGATGTTTCCTACAGGCTCAGGGGAGCTTCCGTCATGGAGAGGCCTCGCCATGGCAGACGTGGAACCTGGAGACGGGAGGAAAATAGAGGGTTAATTGTTAGCGCCCCCTGGGGGTCAAGGGACATAATGACAATGACATGTTTATTGGTCGGCACCCCCAATTAGCTCTCACGGTCACCGGCCACAGCATTTGCTCAGCGCAGAGATACTCGGTATCACTGTGCAGGCTGCAGCTCCTGCTAGTCACCAGCAGGTGGTGCTGTGGCTCCCCGTGTTTGTAAACAAACCCTGCAGTCTGTGTGTAAATCCTCATATGACCCTGCAGGCTCCGCGCACTCGCAGGGGCTCGGACACAGGGGACAGACACATAACGGGACCGGTAAATACGTGCCAAGGTCTCCGGTACCAAGGGGACTGGACACCAAGACACATTTCTACTCGTCAGAACCGGAACCATAATCAACAGACAATGCAACATTACACGGCACCAATAGATTGTCAGCTCTGCAGCCCAGTGCAACAGAGTCCACTGCCTGAATAGCCATAACATGACCCAGCTCGCCCGGTTAGACTCTCCCTAAGCTCTTGTCCTTCAAGAAATCCCTCAGATCCATCTCTGTTGGTCAGCCCAACCCCTGCCTGATTTCCCCCCTCCCGCCACACACAGCATTACAGGTCTCATCCCTCGCTTCATACCATGCCCAGTATACAAACACCACTACCAGAGACCCTGAGCACCCATAACATGGAAACTCCTCCAGAGTGTAAGCTCATGTGCCCAGGATGAGACAGAGCCCGTCTGAAAGTTCTACATTCCTTACATAGCACTATATGATAAACCTAAACAACCACCTCAACAGAACATACCACCACACGCCTGACTAAATACCCTCTCGCCCTGGCCATATCATCCTTTGCAAGCCTGAACACCCCCACTGCTGAGCACACCCCCAGCCTTACCATACCGCCCCAGCCCCGGAGAATACCGCCCCAGCCCCGGAGAATACCGCCCCAGCCCCTTCAGCTTGAGCACACCACCCTGAATACCTCCAGTACAGAGCATATCACCCTGTGCCATTAAAAAAAAAAAAAAAAAAAAAAGTAAAAAATACACAACACAACTCTCATCTTGAACATACCACCCCATTGCAGCCTGAATACCACCCAATGCCAGGATAAATACCCCCACACACCACCCTAAACCAGCCTGAATAATCCTGCAACACTGCATACCAACACATGTCAGGCTGAGTATCCTCACAAAACATGCCATGTCAGCATAAATATCCCTTCACCCTGACCAACAAGTTCCATAGCGCTGTACAATGGTTGAGACATAACAAATCTAGAAAGAACAGTAGAGGGGAGCCTGAATAACCAATAACCCCAAACCAGGGCAAATACCCCCTCAACACAGCACCACCCCAAATGACCCCCTCAACACAGCAGCACACCAAATGACCACCCCAAATCAGCACCACACCACCACATTCCAACCTCAATACCCACTCTCCCAACAAATTAAACCACCCTGTGCCAAATATCCCCGCAACATGTGCCAAGCCAAATACCCCATAACAAAACATTCCACCTCATGTCAGCCTAAACACCCCCCCCTCACCATTCCACCTCATGCCAGCCTAAACACCCCCCCCTCACCATTCCACCTCATGCCAGCCTAAACACCCCCCCTCACCCTGACCATTCCACCTCATGCCAGCCTAAACACCCCCCCCTCACCCGGACCATTCCACCTCATGCCAGCCTAAACACCCCCCCCCTCACCCGGACCATTCCACCTCATGCCAGCCTAAACACCCCCCCCCCTCACCCGGACCATTCCACCTCATGCCAGCCTAAACACCCCCCCCCTCACCCGGACCATTCCACCTCATGCCAGCCTAAACCCCCCCCCCCTCACCCGGACCATTCCACCTCATGCCAGCCTAAACACCCCCCCCCCTCACCCGGACCATTCCACCTCATGCCAGCCTAAACACCCCCCCTCACCCGGACCATTCCACCTCATGCCAGCCTAAACACCCCCCCCCTCACCCGGACCATTCCACCTCATGCCAGCCTAAACACCCCCCCCCTCACCCTTCCACCTCATGTCAGCCTAAACACCCCCCCCGACCATTCCACCTCATGCCAGCCTAAACACCCCCCCCTCACCCTGACCATTCCACCTCATGCCAGCCTAAACACCCCCCCTCACCCTTCCACCTCATGTCAGCCTAAACACCCCCCCTGACCATTCCACCTCATGCCAGCCTAAACACCCCCCCCCTCACCCTGACCATTCCACCTCATGCCAGCCTAAACACCCCCCTCACCCGGACCATTCCACCTCATGCCAGCCTAAACACCCCCCCCTCACCCGGACCATTCCACCTCATGCCAGCCTAAACACCCCCCCCTCACCCGGACCATTCCACCTCATGCCAGCCTAAACACCCCCCCTCACCCTGACCATTCCACCTCATGCCAGCCTAAACACCCCCCCCCTCACCCTGACCATTCCACCTCATGCCAGCCTAAACACCCCCCTCACCACACCGCCTCGTGCATCCTCAGGATGCTTTGACACACCCGAGTCGGAAGACCCCGAACACGGGAAGTATCCCCCCCCCCCCCGGTCCCGCACTCACCGGTCAGGGCGGCGGCCTCTGCGGAGTGGCGGGAAAAGGAGGGAGGCGCGCGGATCCCGCAGGTGACAACGAGGCTGCGGCGCGCGGTGTGAGTGAGTGTCACCGGGAGCTCAGCTGATCAGCAATAACACGGCGCGCGCGGCGACAGCAGCCTGCAACTTCACAGCCCCGCCCACCGCAGCGCCGGCCCCGCCCATAGCCTTATGTCACCCCCTGCCCGGTCACGCCCACTCCATGCCTTACATGTTATGACATGCCCCGACTGCTGCCAGCAGCCCGGCACCGCGCGGGTTAACGGGCTCAGACACACACAGCCATCAACGGGTTAAACCTTCACCCAGCAGGTGTCTTCAGATGCACAGGCACTCATCAGCTTCCCAGAGCCTCATGGGAAATGTAGTTACAAAACATCTGGAGAGCCAAGACCAGCAGCAGCCCGGCACACCGGGGGTTAACTGCGACCAGAGCCAGGACAGGCCGAACCAGACCCGCAGCAATTCATGGGTTAAAGGATCTAATGGCAGTGAGGTGATTAATGGGTTAAAACGGATCTAATGACAGCGAAGGGGTTAATGGATTAAAGGGATCTAATGACAGTGAGGTGATTAATGGGTTAAAGAGATTTAATGACTGAGGTAATTAATGGGTTAAAAGACATAGTGACAGAGATGTGATTAATGGGTTAAAGGCATCTAATGACAACGAGGGGATTAATGGGTTAAAAGACAGTGACAGAGATGTGATTAATGGGTTAAAGAGATTTAATGACTGAGGTAATTAATGGGTTAAAAGACATAGTGACAGAGAGGTAATTAATGGGTTAAAAGACATAGTGACAGAGATATGATTAATGGGTTAAAAGACATAGTGACAGAGAGGTAATTAATGGGTTAAAAGACATAGTGACAGAGAGGTAATTAATGGGTTAAAAGACATAGTGACAGAGATGTGATTAATGGGTTAAAGAGATTTAATGACTGAGGTAATTAATGGGTTAAAAGACATAGTGACAGAGAGGTAATTAATGGGTTAAAAGACATAGTGACAGAGATGTGATTAATGGGTTAAAGAGATTTAATGACTGAGGTAATTAATGGGTTAAAAGACATAGTGACAGAGATGTGATTAATGGGTTAAAAGACATAGTGACAGAGATGTGATTAATGGGTTAAAAGACATAGTGACAGAGATGTGATTAATGGGTTAAAAGACATAGTGACAGAGATATGATTAATGGGTTAAAGGCATCTAATGGCAGCGAGGTGATTAATGGGTTAAAGGAACATAGTGTGACAGTGTGGCATATAAAGGGTTACTCCCCATGTTTATGTGTCCATGCAGTCTCTTTCTGCCCTGTCGGGGGAGGGGGATGAGCTGGGGTTTGATTTTTGGGCGTGATCTCCTAGGCCCCTCCTCCTTTCACACAGTCTTTGGGTTTTGGGAAGCTGTGTCCATCGCGTCCTTCGCACTTTTACCCTGTGATCCCCATAAGGTCCAAGTCATGCACAGCCACGCAGGGGTTAAATTCTTCACCCGAGACCTTTGTGCCCCTTGGCATTTATTAACACTTAACACGCCAGCGCAACCACTCAGTGACTGGGCGTCTCTCAGACCCACTTTACACTCCGGCATTATGGAAAAGTTTAACTCTTGCAGTGCCGCATCATATTAAACTTGCTGGTGTCCGGCCGCCTCTGCCGGGAGTTGGATCCATGTATTCACATTTCCTTCTGCAAAACATTCCCCTAGGCAGCGGCTTAGCTCCTGGCAGCTTCCAGGCACCAAAGAGTTAATCAGCCGATGTAGTGATCTCCCCTTGCACTGCAATAGATCAACACGGCAGGACCCGCCCCTTACGCCAGCGCAGAGGCGGCATGAGATTATTTCATTTTGCAAATTACATTCATTTCTTTTTTTTCCCCTGGCACACAAAGAGTTAAAATGTACGGTTAGCAGCTCATCCTGCCGGTGACCGGTCCTGTCTGAGGGCTTTGCCGGTCGTTTAATGGTTGCATCAGATTCCTGAAGGCGGCGAATGGCGGAAACTGACTCTGCCACTGAACGCGGCGCAGCGACCTGGTGGTCACCTGACACGAGAAACAGAAAATGCACCGAAATACATCAAAAAGCGTGAATTTCCCTCAAGCACAACTCATCCCGTGACTTCCTCCCTGAGCCGTACACTCGCAAACTATTAACCCTGTGATAGCCAGGCGGCGAACGCCAGTACATCACTGCGACTGTAACCTATAACTCCCCAGTGTCCCAGTGCAGGGTGGACAGTCCCTATTCTATGCCCACATCCCGCTGTCCTTCTCGCCTCCCCAAATGCTCCTCTTTTTAGGGGCTCCTCCATATATTCAGGGTGTGCGGGTGTGTTTTTAGGTGTTCCCCATATGTTCGGGATGTGTGGGTGTCTTTTTTTGGCGTTCCCCCTATGTTCGGGGTGTGCGGGTGTCTTTTTAGGCGTTCCCCATATGTTCAGGGTGTGCGGGTGTCTTTTTAGGCATTCCCCCTATGTTCGGGGTGTGCGGGTGTCTTTTTAGGCGTTCCCCCTGTTTGGGGTGTGCGGGTGTCATTTTAGGCATTCCCCCTATGTTCGGGGTGTGTGGGTGTCTTTTTAGGCGTTCCCCCTATGTTTGGGGTGTGCGGGTGTCTTTTTTGGCGTTCCCCCTATGTTCGGGGTGTGCGGGTGTCTTTTTAGGCGTTCCCCTATGTTCGGGGTGTGCGGGTGTCTTTTTAGGCGTTCCCCCTATGTTCGGGGTGTGTGGGTGTCTTTTTAGGCGTTCCCCCTATGTTTGGGGTGTGCGGGTGTCTTTTTTGGCGTTCCCCCTATGTTCGGGGTGTGCGGGTGTCTTTTTAGGCGTTCCCCCTATGTTCGGGGTGTGCGGGTGTCTTTTTAGGCGTTCCCCCTATGTTCGGGGTGTGCGGGTGTCTTTTTAGGCGTTCCCCCTATGTTCGGGGTGTGCGGGTGTCATTTTAGGCGTTCCCCCTATGTTCGGGGTATGCGGGTGTCTTTTTAGGCGTTCCCCCTATGTTTGGGGTGTGCGGGTGTCTTTTTAGGCGTTCCCCATATGTTCGGGGTGTGCGGGTGTCTTTTTTGGCGTTCCCCCTATGTTCGGGGTGTGCGGGTGTCTTTTTAGGCGTTCCCCCTATGTTCGGGGTGTGCGGGTGTCTTTTTAGGCGTTCCCCCTATGTTCGGGGTGTGCGGGTGTCTTTTTAGGCGTTCCCCATATGTTCGGGTGTGCGGGTGTCTTTTTTGGCGTTCCCCCTATGTTCGGGGTGTGCGGGTGTCTTTTTAGGCGTTCCCCTATGTTCGGGGTGTGCGGGTGTCTTTTTAGGCGTCCCCCTATGTTCGGGGTGTGTGGGTGTCTTTTTAGGCGTTCCCCCTATGTTCGGGGTGTGCGGGTGTCTTTTTAGGCGTTCCCCCTATGTTCGGGGTGTGTGGGTGTCTTTTTAGGCGTTCCCCCTATGTTCGGGGTGTGCGGGTGTCTTTTTAGGCGTTCCCCCCTATGTTCGGGGTGTGCGGGTGTCTTTTTAGGCGTTCCCCCTATGTTCGGGGTGTGCGGGTGTCTTTTTAGGCGTTCCCCCTATGTTCGGGGTGTGCGGGTGTCTTTTTAGGCGTTCCCCTATGTTCGGGGTGTGCGGGTGTTTTTTAGGCGTTCCCCCTATGTTCGGGTGTGCGGGTGTCTTTTTTGGCGTTCCCCTATGTTCGGGTGTGCGGGTGTCTTTTTAGGCGTTCCCCCCTATGTTCGGGGTGTGTGGGTGTCTTTTTAGGCGTTCCCCCTATGTTCAGGGTGTGCGGGTGTCTTTTTAGGCGTTCCCCTTATGTTCGGGGTGTGCGGGTGTCTTTTTAGGCGTTCCCCCTATGTTCAGGGTGTGCGGGTGTCTTTTTAGGCGTTCCCCTTATGTTCGGGGTGTGCGGGTGTCTTTTTAGGCGTTCCCCCTATGTTCGGGGTGTGCGGGTGTCTTTTTAGGCGTTCCCCCTATGTTCGGGGTGTGCGGGTGTCTTTTTAGGCGTTCCCCCCCATGTTCGGGGTGTGTGGGTGTCTTTTTAGGCGTTCCCCCTATGTTCAGGGTGTGCGGGTGTCTTTTTAGGCGTTCCCCTTATGTTCGGGGTGTGCGGGTGTCTTTTTAGGCGTTCCCCCTATGTTCAGGGTGTGCGGGTGTCTTTTTAGGCTTTCCCCCTATGTTCGGGTGTGCGGATGTCTTTTTAGGCGTTCCCCCTATGTTCGGGTGTGCGGGTGTCTTTTTAGGCGTTCCCCCTATGTTCGGGTGTGCGGGTGTCTTTTTAGGCGTTCCCCCTATGTTCGGTGTGTGCGGGTGTCTTTTTAGGCTTTCCCCCTATGTTCGGGGTGTGTGCGGATGTCTTTTTAGGCGTTCCCCCTATGTTCGGGGTGTGCGGGTGTCTTTTTAGGCGTTCCCCCTATGTTCGGGTGTGCGGGTGTCTTTTTAGGCGTTCCCCCTATGTGCGGGTGTCTTTTTAGGCGTTCCCCCTATGTGCGGGTGTCTTTTTAGGCGTTCCCCCTATGTGCGGGTGTCTTTTTAGGCGTTCCCCCTATGTTCGGGTGTGTTTTTAGGCGTTCCCCCTATGTTCGGGTGTCTTTTTAGGCGTTCCCCCTATGTGCGGGTGTCTTTTTAGGCGTTCCCCCTATGTTCGGGTGTCTTTTTAGGCGTTCCCCCTATGTGCGGGTGTCTTTTTAGGCGTTCCCCCTATGGTCGGGTGTCAGGTATCTGGGACTCGCCTGCCTCCGGCCTGTTATCGCTCGGTGCAGCCTCTTGTAGTTCGGCCCGTTTCGTCGTGTTACATAGCACAGTAATAATGACACGTGCCAGGCGCCCGGTGATTCGGGCCGTAGTCTCTCGCTTTTTTCTCAGATCGACACGCTGACATATATAGTGAACGCCATGTTTGTATGTAAACACGCGGCTTCTTGTGGCGTCACACTAATTTACCATCTTGTCACCATAGCGACACCGTTACGTGATCCCAGACGCCGGGTCACACGTCACGCTCGGGATGATACACGAGGTGACACAGGTGTGGCCGCCTTCCAGAGCAGCAATGTTTATCTGAGAGAAAGCAGGGCGGTGACATCACAGAGTGAAAGCGTCCGCCGCCGCCGCCGCCGCCGAGCTATACCTGAGTAAACAGCGGCTCTCTCACCGCGAGAAAAGGCATCTTGAAAAGTGAATGCGCAGGAGAGCGGTGATAATCCGGAAATTCTGGGGCAGAATCGTTTTCTGGTTCCACAAAGCAAGCGCTTTCCATTCAGTAACCCGTAAAACACTTAATATTAGGTTTCATATAGCACCGACATGTTCTGTAGCGCAGGAGGCAATAATGAAGACCACAGTGTGATTAGAAACCTCTGTCCTCTGGAGCTTCATGACGATTCGGGAAAGTGTCCCCCTATATCCGTCTTTAACACAAAATACACTATATTGCCAAAAGTATTGGCTCACCCATCCAAATAATCAGAATCAGGTGTTCCAATCACTTCCATGGCCACAGGTGAATAAAATCAAGCACCTAGGCACGCAGACTGTTTTTACAAACATTTGTGAAAGAATGGGTCGCTCTCAGGAGCTCAGTGAATTCCAGCGTAGAGCTGTGATAGGATGCCACCTGTGCAACAAATCCAGGCGTGAAATTTCCTCGCTCCTAAATATTCCACAGTCACCTGTCAGCTGTATTATAAGAACGTGGAAGTGTTTGGGAACGACAGCAACTCAGCCACGAAGTGGTAGGCCACGTAAACTGACGGAGCGGGGTCAGTGGATGCTGAGGCGCATAGTGCGAAGAGGTCGCCAACTTTCTGCAGAGTCAATCGCTACAGACCTCCAAACTTCATGTGGCCTTCAGATTAGCTCAAGAACAGTGCACAGAGAGCTTCATGGAATGGGTTTCCATGGCCGATCAGCTGCATCCAAGCCATACATCACCAAGTGCAATGCAAAGCGTCGGATACAGTGGTGTAAAGCACGCCACCACTGGACTCTAGAGCAGCGGAGACGCGTTCTCTGGAGTGATGAATCGCGCTTCTCCATCTGGCAATCTGATGGACGAGTCTGGGTTTGGCGGTTGCCAGGAGAACGGTACTTGTCTGACTGCATTGTGCCAAGTGTAAAGTTTGGTGGAGGGGGATTATGGTGTGGGGTTGTTCTTCAGGAGCTGGGCTTGGCCCCTTAGTACCAGGGAAAGGAACTCTGAACGCTTCAGCATACCAAGACATTTTGGACAATTCCATGCTCCCAACTTTGTGGGAACAGTTTGGAGCTGGCCCCTTCCTCTTCCAACATGACTGTGCACCAGTGCACAAAGCAAGGTCCATAAAGACATGGATGACAGAGTCTGGGTGTGGATGAACTTGACTGGCCTGCACAGAGTCCTGACCTCAACCCGATAGAACACCTTTGGGATGAATTAGAGCGGAGACTGAGAGCCAGGTCTTCTCGTCCAACATCAGTGTGTGACCTCACAAATGCGCTTCTGGAAGAATGGTGAAAAATTCCCATAAACACCCTCCTAAACCTTGTGGACAGCCTTCCCAGAAGAGATGAGGCTGTTATAGCTGCAAAGGGTGGAGCGACGTCATATTGAACCCTATGGATTAGGAATGAGATGTCACTTAAGTTCATATGCGAGTCAAGGCAGGTGAGTGAATACTTTTGGCAATATAGTGTATATAGCAACGCACTTCCTTTTCCTTCTTTTTGGGTTTCCGACAACGGCCGCCAGCTTGGAGGTGACAAAACCACAGCCTCCATCTTGGCAGTAACACATCAATGGCTGCCATCATGGAGGTGACACAACACGAGCCACCATCATGGCAGTGACACAACCACGGCCTCCATCATGGAGGTGCCACAACCACAGCCACCACCATGGAAGTGACACAAGCGCGGCCGCCATTATTGTGGTGACACAACCATGGCCCTCATCATGGACGTGACACAACCACGGCCTCCATCATGGCGGTCACACAAAGACAGCTGCCATAGGGCCCCCCAAACGCCGCTCGGCCGCCCTGGTGGTTACCACTCCAATCTACCTGACTCAGAAAAATGAATTCTTTCATCCTATGAAGCGGATACTGTCCTTTAAGAGGACAGGTAGAGCTGAGGTGAAACGCGTCGGATAAGAATGACTCCTATTTATTTCCAGGAATTCTGGGTAATAAAAATAATACTTTAATTATATATATATATATAGCGCCAACATATTCCACAGCGCTGTGCAAGACATGTGACCAAGGAGGTGGCGCGTCAGCACAGCGGAATTACATTATAGTAAATAAATCCGTTGTTTTTTATCCCCCCCCCCCCATTATTTTTACTTTTTTTTTTTTTTAATGATTGCGAGTCCGGATTCTGTCACATTAATTTATTATTTTTGGGGTGTCACCCCGCCGTTTCCCTCCGTGATGTGTTTAGATGTATTTTAGATGCACATAGAGGGAAAGAAAATGAATTATTTTTTTTTAAATCACAATTTATTTTTCTATCAACAAGTAAATTGTCGTTTTTCAGATAATTATGTTTTTGTAAAAAAATATATATATATATATATATGTTATGTTTTTTTTTTGCCGCTTATGTTTGGGTCATTTTCAACGCGTCGCCCTGATCCTTTGCTGCCGCCTCGCTATAGGACTAATAATAAAATAAATATACCCGATAGTTGATATTTTGGGGGGGGGGGAGGTTTATTTTTCTATTATTATATATAATGATATATATTAGCCAGTAGATACAGGAACGTAACTGGGGGTACGTCCCCAGCGAGGCCCCTCCACCACGCTCTTATCATACGCAGCAGCTGGCCCCGAGCGGGCGGTGGGAATCCCCTGCGACGCATCCAGCGTGGCCCCATCTGCAAGTCATTTATTCTAACAAAATAAATGTAAAAAAAAAAGAGAGAACCAGAAGATGATGTAAGAGGCGATGCAATTCTCATTTTCTGGTGGGGACAAAAAAAAAATCCCAGAATCCACTTCATCCACTCGAGTTTAGCAACTTTGCAGAAAACGTACAGGTGTCAGAAGTGGGAGCCTGTGGGTTTAGGCCTCGGGATCCCTCAGGTGGCTCCACGTGCAGGTAAAATGTGGTGGTGGGAGATGATGTCACGCACAGGGGACTTCTTCATTCACCTGTTGATAGGTAGAGGGGACACTTGTGGACCCCAGGTACTGATTTCTAGGGGGTGGGGCTTATGCGCAGGCCTTGGATGGATGGTTCCATACCTCCAGCCCAAGGTTTCCTCAATTGAACATGCTGCAGCAGGGAGGCGTGCGTGCCGAATAAACTTGCTGGGGGTCCAATGGGGCCCCCAAGATACAGTAGGGTGTGGGGGATCTGCTCCTCGGCCTGATTGTGGGGTCATACTATAGGCTTGTCCACCTAGGTTTGCCAGGTTGGCCATGTTTTCCTGGACACACAATACTATTTCATGCAGTGGGGGAGCACAGGGAAAAGTGCTGCCCTGCAACGTGTATAATTCATACGCTGCAGGTAGGAATCAAGGCAGGTCATCTGGGATTTCTTACCTGCAGCGTATGGATTATACATGCTGCGGGGTGGCATTTTTCATGCACTGCCCATCAGCATGAATACATTATATGTCTCCAGGAAGACCTGGCCGACCGTATTGGCCCCCAGGAGCCTTGAGCAATTAGTCTATGACCGTCTCTGCACACATTTTTTGTCCTGTCCAGCTTGTACCAAGGACTGGTTAACCCCTTTAGCCCTGAGTGACATCATCGGAAACACTGGGATCTGAGGTCTCACGTCAGCTACATGCAGGGACACGAGGGACGGGGGATGAGCAGATACGAGGACCCACAGGGAACCCCCCCCCCCCAAAAAAAAATCGACCTTTGTTTTTGAAACGTTTTTCATTGAAACAGTTGCAGATGTCTGGAGCGACCGTCCAGCAGAGGCATGACAGCTGAGAATACGCAGCGCACCATTTAGCTAATAAACCCCAGAGTAAATCTTCTTACTTTTTTACAATTTTTTTTCCCGAATGCTACATTTTTAAGTCCTGACATTTTATACGTTTTAAAAAAAATAAAATTAATAAAGACGAATACACGTTTTTGGGTGCAGTCCCCCCTCCCCCGCACATCTCGCGTCGTGACGCACGTGTTAAAGTCTGCGGACTCCCCTTATAATCAGGAATAAGCATGGAGGAGATGAATATGGGGCGGAAATGGAGAAAACCATAGGTTTAACTTAAAATTAATAATTTTGGGAAAGTTCAAAGTTCACCCGATCTTTATCCGGGTTGTTTTTTGGCGTACACGTTCAGCAGGTAAAGGGTTAATGGTGCGGCACTGCGGGTCGTAGTGTAAGAGGATAATGAGCGTGGTGGCAGGGGGGGGGCAGCAGGACGCAGTGTCACTCTCTCAAGCTGGCCGGGAATTCCCCGGAAGAACATGCCCTGACATACGCTCGATCCCCGTGCACCTGCCCTCACCATCACTGCGTCTTGGGAGGGGGGGGGGACACGACAAATCCTAATTCTGAGGACTCCCACTCTGACATTCCTCAGACACGCTATGAGGGGGTGAAGGTTTTACACACGCCATCGGTCACCCGCGAGGTCAGGGTGTGATCAGGCCGGATATCGGGGAATTCTACAGCCGTGGGAAAGGCGCGACGGCGCCAAAAATCCAGGAAAAACGTGAAACTATATATATATATACACTGGGTCAATAAAGGTCACTGGTATTAAAGGATTTCCCAGATGGTGATTTGTTAGGCTAGGGTCAGACGAACGCAGTTTTAACGTGCGTTTAGCCGCACGAAATCACGGCCGTACTAGCAGCAAATGA
Source organism: Leptobrachium leishanense (assembly GCA_009667805.1). Taxonomy (NCBI): domain Eukaryota; kingdom Metazoa; phylum Chordata; class Amphibia; order Anura; family Megophryidae; genus Leptobrachium; species Leptobrachium leishanense. The sequence goes on along the minus strand of RXON01004349.1, from coordinate 91,155 downwards.
CGTCCAATGCCGGGGAACACACGACGAACGGCCGCACGAATGTTCGTCCGTGCAACGCAAGTGGCAAACGAACGCATTTTTTCGAGAACGTCAAACCGCTACTACTGACGTACAGAGTGCGCTGCGTCCGCATAGAGGCGTGTTTGCGTGATTGGGAGACGTCAGACGCTGCTAATGACAGGATAACATAACGTCCAGACACAAAAAGTGTTTTATTGATGATCCGTACAAAATCACGGACGAACATGCGCATCGTATGACCGCTATCGCGTATTTCGTGAAAAAATACGTCCGTTCGTTCGACCGCACTTTTCCACGGACGACGCGAAAAATGCGTTCGTCTGACCCTAGCCTTAGACACACGCGCCAACTGCCTGCCTGGTGCCCGCTGTCAACGCGGCAGCCATATTTGTATGGCGTACATTATGACATCATGCACGTAGGCCGAAGGTGTCAAGGAAGGGTCCATGTGTGGCTGGGGTGGGGGGAACATCTCTGCGTCGTCCCGGTTATTTGGGATCCATGAGAGCGAAGACATAAAAAAAAAAAAAAAAAGGAAAAATCTAGGCTGAGATTCAGAAGAAATAAAATCCCTTGTATCGAGGTGTTATCCAAGCGCGCCCCCCCCCCCCAGATCGCAGAATTCCAGGAGTAGATGAGCTCGTTTACCCCAAAATGAGGCAATTAAAGCACAAAAGCAACCCCCCCTCAAAAAAAAAGACCTGAGGAATTAGGCCCATCCACAAGTGCCCGTGTGATTCAAACTTTGGCAAATCGGTGCTTTTTTCTCTTTTTTTTTTTTTTTTTTTTTTTTTTAGGAAAAAAAAAAGATTTCAAAGTTCACAAAGGGTAAAAAATAATAAATGTTTCTTTATTAAAATAATAAGATAAACAATAAGTAAGAAAATATAAAATGATCAATAAGGTAGTAGATAATTAATAGAATGATCAATAAAATAATGAAATGAACAATTTTAATAGAAAAATAAAACAGTAAATATAAAAAATAATTTAAGTTAAAAATAAATAAAATTATAAAAATAGTGGACAATAAAATAATAAATAAGACGCTGGTTCCGCAACATTCAAATAAGATAAAGATGTCTGAGCAGGATGACTCCCCCAGAGGACAGAGGGTTAATAGAGAAATGCTAAGGGGGTAGCAGGGTGCATGCTATTAACCCATACACTGCTGCCCTCAGGTGAAGAAAAGTGGGGAGGTATATTGATACTCCCCTGTCCCTAATAATGTTTCTAGATACATTATATATAAATAATAATAGTAAAATGTTGTATTTTTTTAACCCTTTGCCTGCTGATGTTACACTGAATTTTTTTTTAACCCTTTGTGAACGAGACTGTAAAATCTTTTTTTTTTTCATTTGTTTTTTTGGCACAGGTTTAGAATTTGCTTTGGAATCAGGTAGTCACCCGGTCGTTGCCCTTTCGCAGGGATTTTGGGGGCTTTCGGAGCCAATTCACATGATGTCGCTTAGGTTCCAAATCACAAGGTGCTCCAATCCCTGGGGGTGGGGGGGGGGGTGCGGAAGACTCAGAGGTCACAGAGGGGACCTTCAGCCAGTAATGAACCTGAGACGCTGCACAAATACAGCTGTGCTTTCAAACACAGGACCCCCCCCCCACACACACAATTACAGGCTTTTATAAAGTGCCAGCAGATTCCATAGCGCTGTGCACTGAGACATAAAGCAGTAGAATATATATATATTTATTTTATTCTCACGTTACTTTAATATAAATGTATTTTGTATTTTTTCATTATTACTATCTTATGTATTTTTTATATTATTAATATTATGTAATTTTATATTATGTATTATGTAATTTTAGATTATATTATTAATATTATGTATTTTTTATATTATTATTATTTTAATATTATGTAATTTTATATTATATTATTAATATTATGTAATTTTATATTATGTATTATGTAATTTTATATTATTAATATTATGTATTTTTTATATTATTATTATTGTAATATTATGTAATTTTATATTATTATATTATGTAATTGATATTATTAATATTATTATTATTGTATTTTTTTATATTATTATATTATTATTATGTAATTGATATTATTATTATGAATTTTTTATATTATTATTTTAATATTATGTAATTTTTATATTATTTAATATTATTATTATTTTTATGTATCTTTTTATATTATTAGTTTTATGTATTTTTTATATTATTTTTATGTACTTTTTATATTATTTTTATGTATTTTTTTATATATATATTTTTTTTGGTGTTGGTTTGCCAGAGCCCAAAAACACGGGGGTGTGAGACGAAAGCTGAGCAAGATCACTTGGATTGCTGCTAAAAACAGGCGAAGCAGCAAAGCTTGATGGGAGATTAATGGAGCGCTTGTTTTATTTATTATTTATTTTATTTCTGCAAAAGGAATTTAAAAAAATGTAGCAGACTGGCTGCAGCGACAGCATCTCTTAGGCTAGGGTCAGACGAAAGCATTTTTCCCGCGAACGTGAAAAAGTGCGTCCGAACGCATTGACGTATTTTTTCACGGAATGCGCAAAAACAGTCAGACGACGCGCATTTTCGGGCGTGATTTTGTACGGATCGTCAATAAAACTCTTTTTGCGTCTGGACGTTATGTAGGCCGGACATTAGCAGGGTCTGACATCTCCTAATCACGCACACACGCCGCTATGCGGACGCAGCGCACTCTGTACGTCAGTACTAGCGGTTCAGCGTTCTCAGAAAAATGCGTTCAAATTCCACTTGCGTTGCGCGGCCGGACTTTTGTGCGGCCGTACATCGTATATTGGCCGTCATTGCCCGTCATCTGCTGCTAGTGCGGCCGTAATTATGTGCGCCAGAACGCACGTTAAAAGTGCGCTGGTCTGACCCCAGCCTTACAGCGAGCTTTTGGGAGGTTTTTCGCTCTCTATGTAGCATGAGGTTGATGCCGGTGCGGTCGGACCGTCGTTAAGGCTCCGGTCAGACGAGCGCAGCATTCACGTCCGTGATGGCGCACAAAAGTACGTCCGTGATAGCATGACATAAAGGCTGATGGAGCCCCACACACGAAGTACGTCCGCACTGAACTGCGGACGCACAATGGCCGCGGCAAACGTACGAAAGTTAGGCAAGAACGTACAACCCCTAGAACGGCCGCACAAAGTGCGCTGCGTCCGCAACGTCTGCATAGCTTTGTGTGTGAGTGATGGAACGTGGTCAGACGGACGGCATTTATACGTCCAGCATTTTTCACGGACAAAATGGTTTTGCTTTTTAATTTATTTTCTCTCCTACATCCGTCAAAATATACGTCAGTGAAAAAACGGACTGTGTGGCCACTACTGTGTCTTCCGTACTAACGTACGTCCGTGTGCACGGAGGTACAGTCCGTAGAAATCACGCTCGTCTGACCCTAGCCTTAGGCGAGTCTGATTCTGGGGTCGAGCGCACTAGAACCAGGAATGTCAAACTCCGGCCCTCCAGATGTCGATGGGATATGAAGTCCGGCAACGGGTAGATGTTAATTCTATGGACAGGCCCCTCTATCCCATATACAGATTGTTATTCGCCAGAGCAAATTAGCTGCTTGTACGCTCTTGTTATTTGTACTGCGCTGCAGAACATGTTGGCATCTTGTAAAAGTGAATCCAAGATCCTTGTATTATCCTTCCTGTGTCACATCGCTGGTTTTCCCGTGAGGGATTAATCCCGTGGAACCAGTGAGCTCGTCCCATCGACGCCGCTGGGACCTTCTAATATCTTGTCTGTATAATCAGTGTGATGCGCCACTGCACGTGTTGGAGCTATGTTGCGGAATTTAAGTTGTATTCTCCTTTTTTCTCTTTATACCATATATTATATATGCAGATTAACCCTTTAGAGCAGGGAACTCAAACTCCAGACGTTTCCTGCCGAGTCCCAGATTTCTATGAATGCAATACATGTCCATGGAATCATGGGAGTTGTAGTTCAGAAACTTCTGGCCGGGTCGGGGGTTGACAGTCCTGGATTAGACACTTTTGGGTGACTTTGCACTGGGCGTAAACTCTCGTAGTGTGGGGATGGGACCCAAGTCTGTACACGGCATCCGTTTATGTTCCATTCACACCTTATATACAGTCTGAAGGGTGTTTTATACAGGGTTTTTGATCATTTTGCCCTCGGGGTGGGAGGGCTTCATGTGGGCCCTTAAAACGTTTTCAGGCGTTGCAGTATTTTGGATTAGAGATCCTCAGCCTTTATTGAGCTTCTCCTCTGGCACAGAAGGGGTTAATCACGCGTTGCATTCGCTGTACACACAGGCAGCCAGTGTAGTGGATGCGTCGCTGTGTGCTGGCACCGGGACAGGTGCTTGTGGCTGGGGGGGTGGCTGGTGCTCAGGGGGCCGCGTGGTCCATGTCACTCTGCACACACAAACCATCGCGGGTCGACAACACGCTCCTGGCAACAACCAATCAGAGCGGCGTTCTGCAGAGTCATTTTTAAATCTGCAGCGTACGGTAAAAAATCTCCCAATGCAGCGACGGAGAAAGAGGGAGAGGGGCCCCCGGCGGGCCCTGCACCTATCCCACCCCAACGGCATTAACCATTCATAGCACGCGGCTCAGCCTGAGCACCTCGAGGCAGCACACTCACTCTGCAACAAGGCAGCGCACACTCACTCTGCAACAAGGCAGCGCACACTCACTCTGCAACAAGGCAGTGCACACTCACTCTGCAACACGGCAGCGCACACTCACTCTGCAACAAGGCAGCGCACACTCACTCTGCAACAAGGCAGCGCACACTCTGCAACAAGGCAACGCACACTCACTCTGCAACACGGCAGCGCACACTCACTCTGCGACAAGGCAGCGCACACTCACTCTGCAACAAGGCAGCGCACACTCACTCTGCAACACGGCAGCACACACTCACTCTGCAACACGGCAGCGCACACTCACTCTGCAACAAGGCAGCGCACACTCACTCTGCAACAAGGCAGCGCACACTCACTCTGCAACACGGCAGCGCACACTCACTCTGCAACACGGCAGCACACACTCACTCTGCAACACGGCAGCGCACACTCACTCTGCAACAAGGCAGCGCACACTCACTCTGCAACAAGGCAGCGCACACTCACTCTGCAACAAGCAGCGCACACTCACTCTGCAACACGGCAGCGCACACTCACTCTGCAACACGGCAGCACACACTCACTCTGCAACACGGCAGCGCACACTCACTCTGCAACAAGGCAGCGCACACTCACTCTGCAACAAGGCAGCGCACACTCACTCTGCAACAAGGCAGCGCACACTCACTCTGCAACACGGCAGCGCACACTCACTCTGCAACACGGCAGCGCACACTCACTCTGCAACGGCAGCACACACTCACTCTGCAACAAGGCAGCGCACACTCACTGCAACAAGGCAGCGCACACTCTGCAACAAGGCAACGCACACTCACTCTGCGACAAGGCAGCGCACACTCACTCTGCGACAAGGCAGCGCACACTCACTCTGCGACAAGGCAGCACACACTCTGCGACAAGGCATCACGCACTCACTCTGCAACAAGGCAGCGCACACTCTGCAACACGGCAGCACACACTCACTCTGCAACACGGCAGCACACTCACTCTGCAACAAGGCAGCGCACACTCACTCTGCAACAAGGCAGCGCACACTCACTCTGCAACACGGCAGCACACACTCACTCTGCAACAAGGCAGCACACACTCTGCAACACGGCAGTACACACTCACTCTGCAACACGGCAGCACACACTCACTCTGCAACAAGGCAGCACGCACTCACTCTGCAACAAGGCAGCGCGCACTCACTCTGCAACAAGGCAGCGCGCACTCACTCTGCAACAAGGCAGCACACACTCACTCTGCAACAAGGCAGCACGCACTCACTCTGCAACAAGGCAGCGCGCACTCACTCTGCAACAAGGCAGCACACACTCACTCTGCAACAAGGCAGCACGCACTCACTCTGCAACAAGGCAGCGCGCACTCACTCTGCAACACAACAGCACACACTCACTGTACGACGAGGCATTGCATACTCACACTTACTGTACGAGGTGTCACGCACTCGGTCACTCTACAGCTAGACATCCTACACTCACACTCGCTCTATCAAAAAGTATCCCACACTCGCATTCACACTTTTCACAGAATTATGAGTTGTCCTGGAAGTACAAGAGTTTGAGTGTGTAATGTTTGTGTAATGTGTGTGCGGAGTTTTCTGTTTATGAATATCTTGTGTGTGCAGTGTTTGTTTATGTGTATTTTGTTTGAGTGTAAAGTTCATGTGTATTGTGCGTGTATTGTGCGTGTGTAGTGTATGTTTATTTGTATTGTTCATGAAGTGTTTAAGTGTAATGTGTGTGTGTAGTTTGTTTAAGTGTAACGTTTATGAGTAGTGTTTGTTTGTTTATTTGTAGCCTGTGTGTTCTCAGTGTTTATGTACACTGTGTGTGTAAAGTTTGTTTGTATTGTGTGTATGCTGTTTGTTTATGTGTAACGTGGGCATAAAGTTGGTGTGTATCGTGTGTGTGTGTACTGTTTGTTTATGTGTAAGGTGTGCGTAACGTTTGTGTGTATCGTGTGCACACTGATTGTTTATGTGTAATGTGTGTGTGTAAAGTTTTTGTGTAACGTGTGTGCAGTGTTTGTTTATGTGTAACGTGTGTATGTAGTGGCTTGTCTGTGTGCAGTGTTTGTCTTTTGTAATGTGTGCGTGCTGTTTGTCTGTGTAGCGCATGTGTGTTTATGTGTAACATGTGTGCTGTGTTTGTCTATGTGTAGCCCGTGTGTGTAGTGTTTATTTATGTGTATCATGTGTGTTTGTTTATGTGTAACTTGTGAGTGTGCTTTGTCTATGTCTAGAGCATGTGTGTTTGTTTATGTGTATCGTGTGTCGTAGTTTATGTGTATCGCGTGTGTTAGACAAGCACACACGTTACACATAAACTAACACACAATACACATAAACTAACACACACGTTACACATAAACTAACACACAATACACATAAACTAACACACACGTTACACATAAACTAACACGCACGTTACACATAGACAAGCACACACGTTACACATAAACTGTAACGTGCGTGTTAGTTTATGTGTAACGTGTGTTAGTTTATGTGTAACGTGTGTGTTAGTTTATGTGTAATGTGTTGTGTTAGTTTATGTGTAATGTGTGTGTTTGTCTATGTATAACGTGTGTGTTAGTTTATGTGTAACGTATGTGTTTGTTTATGTGTGTCATGTGTGTTTGTTTATGTGTATCTTGTGTTAGTCTACGTGTATCGTATGTGTTAGTTTGTGTATCATGTGTGTGTTAGTTTATGTGTATCGTGTGTTAGTTTATGTGTAACGTGTGTGTTAGTTTATGTGTAACGTGTGTTAGTTTATGTGTATCGTGTGTGTTTATGTGTTACGTGTGTATTCGTTTATGTGTAACGTGTGTGTTAGTTTATGTGTATCGTGTGTTAGTTTATGTGTATCGTGTGTGTTAGTTTATGTGTATCGTGTGTGTTAGTTTATGTGTATCGTGTGTGTTAGTTTATGTGTAACGTGTGTTAGTTTATGTGTAACGTGTGTGTTAGTTTATGTGTAACGTGTGTGTTAGTTTATGTGTAACGTGTGTTAGTTTATGTGTATCGTGTGTGTGTGTACTGTTTGTTTATGTGTATCGTGTGTGTTAGTTTGTGTATCGTGTGTGTTAGTTTATGTGTATCGTGTGTTAGTTTATGTGTAACGTGTGTGTTAGTTTATGTGTAACGTGTGTTAGTTTATGTGTATCGTGTGTGTTAGTTTGTGTATCGTGTGTGTTAGTTTATGTGTATCGTGTGTTAGTTTATGTGTATCGTGTGTGTTAGTTTATGTGTAACGTGTGTTAGTTTATGTGTAACGTGTGTTAGTTTATGTGTAACGTGTGTGTTAGTTTATGTGTAACGTGTGTGTTAGTTTATGTGTAACGTGTGTGTTAGTTTATGTGTATCGTGTGTGTTAGTTTATGTGTAACGTGTGTTAGTTTATGTGTATCGTGTGTGTTAGTTTATGTGTATCGTGTGTGTTAGTTTATGTGTATTGTGTGTGTTAGTTTATGTGTAACGTGTGTGTTAGTTTATGTGTATCGTGTGTGTTAGTTTATGTGTATCGTGTGTGTTAGTTTATGTGTAACGTGTGTTAGTTTATGTGTATCGTGTGTGTTAGTTTATGTGTAACGTGTGTGTTAGTTTATGTGTATCGTGTGTGTTAGTTTATGTGTATCGTGTGTGTTAGTTTATGTGTAACGTGTGTTAGTTTATGTGTAACGTGTGTGTTAGTTTATGTGTAACGTGTGTGTGTTAGCTTATGCTGGGGTCAGACTAACGCATTTTTAACGTGCGTTTAGGCGCACTTAATCACGGCCGCAGTAGCAGCAAATGACGTCCAATATACGAAGTCCGGCCGTGCAACGCAAGTGGAAAATTAACGCATTTTTTCGAGAACGCAGAACGGCTAGTACTGACGTACAGAGTGCGCTGCGTCCGCATAGCAGCGTGTGTGCGTGATTAGGAGACGTCAGATGCAGCTAATGTCCGGCCAACATAACGTCCAGACGCAAAAAGGGTTTTATTGACGATCTGTAAAAAATCACGCACGAAAATGTGCGTCGTATGACTGTTTTCGCGCATTCCATGAAAAATACGTCAATGTGTTCGGACGCACTTTTTGACGGTCGCTGCGAATAATGCGTTCGTTTGACCCTAGCCTTATGTGTATCGTGTGTGTTTATGTGTTACGTGTGTATTCGTTTATGTGTAACGTGTGTGTTTGTGTATGAAGTTTGTGTGTAGCGTGCTGGGTTTGCTGTTTGTTGTGTGTCTGTCTCGGTGCGGTGGGAGGAGGCGCACTGGCTACACGCCGGCATTTCACACAGAATGACTTCACAAAGGTCATCCTGGAACAGAAGACACAACTAGTCTCCCCTCCTTCCACCTCCCCGCGGCCCTATAAAATATTCCGTCCAATCGGTGCGCAGCGGCTGTTTGTATGGGTGCCATGGAGACTGAGGGCAGATCTTGCGCGGGAAATTCCCCTCTCTCTGCGGCGGCGGTGGCGTGAGAGGGGATGGACGGCCGCCTCTGGCACTTTTAAAGGAGAGGGGGGGCGGCTGGTCCAGGGAAGGGGTGAGGGCGATGGGGGCTCTCCAGAGTTTTTTATTTCGGGAGAGAGAGAGGCGGCGCAGCGTGAATTTTCTGCCTGGGTTGAATTGTTGCTGAGTGTCTGATTCACTAACATCAAAGTTGAAGGAGAAAAAAAACACAACAATGAGTTTTGTGTAAATGCAGGAAAGTAAAGTCTCGGCGCTGGGCGGTGTGCAATGCGGCAGACACTCTGGACTCATGCAGCCCTCCTGTAGCCCTGTGTCTCTTACTGTGCCCCATCTCTTATTGCCCCGTCTTTCACTGCACCCCATCTCTCATTGCCCCGTCTTTTACTGCGCGCCGTCTCTCATTGCCCCGTCTTTTACTGCGCGCCGTCTCTCATTGCCCCGTCTTTTACTGCGCGCCGTCTCTCATTGCCCCGTCTTTCACTGCACCCCATCTCTCATTGCCCCGTCTTTCACTGCACCCCATCTCTCATTGCCCCGTCTTTCACTGCACCCCATCTCTCATTGCCCCGTCTTTCACTGCGCCCCGTCTCTCATTGCCCCGTCTTTCACTGCGCCCCGTCTCTCATTGCCCCGTCTTTCACTGCACCCCATCTCTCATTGCCCTGTCTTTCACTGCGTCCTGTCTCTCACTGCGCCCCATCTGTGTCCCATCTCTCACTGCCCCGTTTTTCACTGTGCCCCGTCTCTCGCTGCCCCGTCTCTCGCTGCACCCCATCTGGCACTGCCCCGTCTCTCACTGCCCCATCTTTCACTGCGCCCCGTCTCTCACTTTGCCCCGTCTTTCACTGCACCCCATCTCTCATTGCCCCGTCTTTCACTGCGCCCCGTCTCTCATTGCCCCGTCTTTCACTGCGCCCCGTCTCATTGCCCCGTTTCTCATTGCCCCGTCTTTCACTGCACCCCATCTCTCATTGCCCCGTCTTTCACTGCGCCCCATCTCTCATTGCCCCGTCTTTCACTGCGCCCCATCTCTCACTGCCCCGTTTTTCACTGTGCCCCGTCTCTCGCTGCACCCCATCTGTCACTGCCCCGTCTCTCACTGCCCCATCTTTCACTGTGCCCCGTCTCTCACTTTGCTCCGTCTTTCACTGCACCCCATCTTTCACTGCTCCCCGTCTTTCACTGCGCCCCGTCTCTCATTGCCCCGTCTTTCACTGCACCCCGTCTCTCATTGCCCCGTCTTTCACTGCGCCCCGTCTCTCATTGCCCCGTCTTTCACTGCACCCCATCTCTCATTGCGCCCCGTCTCTCACTGCGCCCCATCTCTTACTGTGCCCCATCTCTCACTGCCCCATTTTTCGCTGTGCCCCGTCTCTCGCTGCACCCCATCTGTCACTGCCCCGTCTCTCACTGCACCCAGCCTCTCACTGCACCCCATCTCTTAATGTCTCCATCTCTCCCCGCTCCAATGTCTCCTTCAGCTCTCCCACCTCAATGTCTCCACATCTCCCCCCGCTCCAATGTCTCCTTCAACTCTCCCACCTCAATGTCTCCACATCTCCCCCCGCTCCAATGTCTCCTTCAGCTCTCCCACCTCAATGTCTCCATCTCCGGCCCCCGCTCCAATGTCTCCTTCAGCTCTCCCACCTCAATGTCTCCATCTCCCCTAGCTCCAATGTCTCCTTCAGCTCTCCCACCTCAATGACTCCCCATCTCCCCCTGCTCCAATGTCTCCATTTCCGTCTCCCTAATGTCTACTCATCTTTCCCATCCCAAAGTCTCCTCATCTCCCCTTTCCAAATGTCTTTCCAATGTCTCACATCCCAACGTCTCCTCATATCAGTCTCTTCAAAGTCTTCAAAGTCTCCCCATCACCATAATGTCTTTGCATATCCGTCTCTCAATGTCTCCCCGTCTCCTTTTCCCCAATGTCTCCCCATCTCCATAATGTCTTCCTGACTCCCTCTCCCCGATGTCTCATTGACCCCATTATCTAACCAATTGCTCACTCATCCCAATGTCTCATCATCTTCCTCTCCCCAATGTCTATATTGTCCCAATTTGTTTCTTCATCTCCTCATCCTCAATGTCTCCTCATCGTCCTAATCCACCCTGCAATTCCAATCCTCACATCATGCATGACTGATATACAGTTGTGTTCAAAATTATTCAACCCCCACTGAAATTGAGTGTTTTGGCCAGTTTGACATTGATTTTGATCATTCAGTCATCTTGCTTACAATTAAATCAAAGAGGCACGTGTAGGTCAGACAAATATAACATAACATTTATAATGAAATAAGCACAAATGTCTTTTCTGTGCTCACATCATTATCAGTTTTATTCAACCCCCAAGTGACATTCAATCTTAGTACTTAGTACAACATCCTTTTACAGTTATAACAGCTTTTAAACGTGAAGCATAGCTTGACACAAGCCTCAGGTTTGTGACGGACTGCATCACATTGTCATCCAATATCTCCTGGTACTGAAGAGAATTCATGGTACCTTGCACACGCTGAAGCTTCCCTGTACCTGCAGAAGCAAAACAGCCCCAAAGCATGATTGACCCCCCGCCATGCTTCACAGTAGGCAAGGTGTTCTTTTCTTCATAGGCCTTGTTCTTCCTCCTCCAAACATAGCGTTGATCCATGGGCCCAAACAGTTCTAATTTTGTTTCATCAGTCCACAGAACACTATCCCAAAACTTCTGTGGTTTGTCCACATGACTTTTGGCATACTGCAGTCGACTCTTCTTATTCTTTGGAGACAGCAAGGGGGTGCGCCTGGGAGTTCTGGCATGGAGGCCTTCATTACGCAGTGTGCGCCGTATTGTCTGAGCTGAAACTTCAGTACCCACATCTGACAAATCTTTTCTCAGTTCCTCAGCAGTCACACGGGGACTTTTCTCCACTCTACGCTTCAGGTAGCGCACAGCAGTCGAAGTCAGCATCTTCTTTCTGCCACGACCAGGTAGCGTTTCAACAGTGCCCTTTGCCTTGAATTTGCGAATGATGCTTCCTATGGTCTCTCTTGGTATGTTTAACATCTTTGCAATCTTCTTATAGCCATTGCCCTTCCTGTGAAGAGTAATCACCTCTTCTCTTGTCTTCCTGGACCATTCTCTTGACTTCACCATGTTTGTAACCACACCAGTAAATGTCTAGAAGGAGCTGAGTATCACAGTCATTTTAAAGCTGCCTAATTGGTGCTTATTATGCTTTATTGCTGCTCCGTCACATCCACAGGTGTTTTCAATACCTGATTGAAAACACTTGAATGAACCTCTGTTCTTCAGAGTGGTAGTCTTTAAGGGGTTGAATAATTGTGTCAATGAAGAATTCACAAAAGAAACATTTACTACTGTATTACAAAACCAATTGATGTCATTTTAGTTGCATATGGTTCTTTAAAAAGCCCTTGTAGGATTTCATTCTGAATACAATTACAAATGTCACTAAATTCCCTAAAACCCTTTACAGCATTGGGGGTTGAATAATTTTGAACACAACTGTACTTGGACCGGTGGTGGCCTGTGTTACAGCCCTGGGTTTAGCTCCGTTTCTATTGGACTGGTGGGAATGCCCAATGTGGAAAACGGGCATAGGATTACCATCCACCTGTAAAACATTTAGCTCAGGCTGTTATCGACCCTCTAAACCTCTGCGCCTCTATAAAGCTGCAGGAATAAAGTCCCAGGTCACCATTGACCACGTCCCTCACACGGACATTTCTAGGAAAACTCTGACCAGGCCTTTCCTAAAAAGCAAAAACTCTCAGCACTGAAAGCCGGCCTGGAGTCACGTGACACACGGACTGCTGTCATAGTTCTATCTGGGCCCCTGGCGTCATCGCTGTCTATAGTCCCGGGAGCTGGCGTGACGTGAGCCGGGAGGTGTCAGGGTTACCCTGGTGGCCTCCGACAGGTGACGGATGTAAATAGAGACGGGATTATCTCATCGCGGAAAGAGACATAAACAAGGAGGCAGAGTCGCCTCTTTTATCGTGTCACTGGCTCAGAGCTGCCGCCCAGCAGAGAAGGTAGAAGTAAACAACTTGCGTGACGAGTGTCTAGGGTTACCAGGTTGGCCATGTTTTCCTGGACACATATTACTATTTCATGCAGAGGGGGAGGACAGGGAAAAGTGCTGCCCTGCAACATGTATAATTCATATGCTGCAGGAAGGAAATCAAGGCAGGTCACCTGGGATTCCTTTGTGATTTCTTACCTGCGGCGTATGAATTATGCATGCTGCGGGGTGACATTTTTCATGCACTGCCCATCAGCCTGAATAAATTAAATGTGTCCAGGGAAACATGGCCAACCTGGCAGCCCTAGAAGTGTCCCACCCGCTAAAAAAAATAGAAATTTGAATAAAAAGGAATTTATTCCAAAATAGGGACTGCCCCCCTGAACAGGGACGCTTGGCACGTACGAGAAGACACGGTGTGGTTGGGCATCCTCCCATCTGGATGACATCTTTGTGTCACACCGGTACAGGGAACAATTTACAGCATCACTGTTAGAGGACCAGAGAAATGTGAAAAATTGACAATATATACGGTATATATATTTATACAATATTCAGGTCATGATAACCGAGCTGAAAAATATAAAATATACCTTTTTTGGATAATTTCTTCCTTTTTGGTTATTATGGCCTGAAATGTGTAACTTATCATTTGCTCTCTCCTCGCCGTCCCGATTCACTGAATATTTTCATTTGTTTATCTTGTGTTTTACTTTTTCTGAATGCTTTAAGAGGCGGGGCTGTCAAACTCCAGCCACCCCCCCCCCAGATGTCTCTGAACTACAACTCCCATGATTCCCTGGCCACCTATTGCACTGAAAGAATTCTGGGAATTGTAGGTATCACCACCGAGGGGGCCATGAGTGGGACAGCCCTGATTTAGGGCAAAAGAAAGAAAATCTAGAAAACTGCATGGTCCCAGATATTAGCGGCACTGACGTCTGTGAAATATCTCAGAAAATGATAACAGAATAATTAGCATTGCTTATCATACACACACACGCGGAATACAGTCATTTAGTCATGGTGGGCGCCACCGTATGATGTCATCACACACGCTTTGGAATGTCCCTGACATTCATTGTCCCTGTGTTTGGCTACAAGGCCAGGTCGTGTTGTAGCAGACATGTGAGATGAAGGTATGGCACAGAAATGTAATGTTTTTTTTGTTTTTTCCGGCAAAGTTTCCATTTTTCTACGCAGGAATACAGTCACATCATTTTTCTTTTAATTCTTACTTTCCTCACAATTAGTTTTTTTGTGGCCCAACAATTTTTTAACATGATTTTTGTTTTTTCTTATATTTAAATTGTTGCTTGGAATGGGGTCCCCCCCCCCAAATTTTAAAATAATAACAGAAGCAGATATAATATTTTGAGGTTTCACCACGGTGGCCGCCATCTTGGAATGACATCACAGTACCAGCCTCTTGGTGACAGCTACTGAAAAAAAAAATCCATATAATAATAAGGAACACGCAGGTACACGGTGTGTGTGATTTCAGCAGCCAATCAGATTAGCCTTGCAGCTCCCAACATTCCATGGGGCAGGAAACAGGAAGTGGAACAATCTAGCGAAGCTCTGCGTCCAACGTGTTGGATTCAGCGTGAAATCTTTTGTGTTTTTATGAAAAAATTATGAGCAGATTAAAACTGCGACCCATCCATAATAAAGCACAATATGGCAGCACAGTCAGTTTCAGGGACTGGGCGACTTTAATTACAAGCTCCAGGCCTATGCCCCCGTGTCTCTTCCAGTTATAGAAGCCTCTTCTGGCATGATGTATTCAGGTGAAAGTTGACATTTTGGATTATTTTAAAAATAGTCAAAAATTAAAGGAGGTTTGGCAGTCCCTGAAGGAAATTCGTCCTGAAAAAACATTATTTTCTTTGAGTATCTGCCTACCAACCCAACTCGAGAAGAGCATTGGCTTCACTGTGAACGACAAAGCCATTTGACGTATCCAGCATGGGGAATCGTACTCCTGGTGAAGACATATAAGACCATTGTCGTTGAGAAGTCCCACCAAGCTGGCAGTTTGGAGGTCACTGAGAGAGACTAGTCTACACAAACATCTCCTTCTTGGGTACCTGCCGACCTGAATCGACAGATTAAAGTGAAGCTCAGTAGTCTGGACTCTACTGAGAAGATCCAGGCCAGCCGATACTTCCCATAAAGAATGCTCTATTATCTGTAGGAGAAACGTCCATGGAAGTTGAAAAATTACACCGATAAAACTTTTATCAGCTTGGAAATTGCTTTGAGAAACTATGCGACACAAACATCTCTGTTGGTGTTTGAGATCTAAGAAAAGCCTGCCAGGGTGAACTCTCTTGAGAAGGTCCAGCCCAGGTGAAACGTCCATTGGAGGTACCCTACAAATTAGAGAAGACAATGAGCGCCATGGAAGAGGAGAAATTCCTACAGTTTTGCAGTTTAAAGGTCACCTTGGGACACTCTCCCAACACAAACCTAACAAGTGGCATTAGCTGATTCTACTCAAGACATCATCGCAAAGCCCCATGAAGATCCATGTCAGTTGACACTCCCATTACAGTGAAGTCTGTGTTTCCGACCACCCATGGAGGCTCCAGAATTCCACCATGTTGTCAAGTTAGTTGTAAGGGAGGGAACTAGTCTACACAAAGATCTACTCTTCAGGAATCTGATTGAAGGATTCAGTGAGAAACCCACCGAGCTGAACTCTGCTGAGAAGACCCAAACCAACCGCTCCTTCCATTGAGGGAAGCGTTACCATCTGGTAAAGGTACAGAGTTCACGGATGAAGGGGAATTCCACCATTTTTGTGTTCAGTTTGGAGCTATTCTACACTTCTCACTGTTGGTATTTTTTTTTTTTTTTATAAAGGATTTTACCAGGAAGGATACATTGAGATTTCTCTCGTTTTCAAGTATGTCCTGGGTTCGAGAACATTGAGTGGTTACAGAAATACAAAATAGTAAAATGCAAGATATTAACACAAGACCAAATATACAGATTAACAGAAAAATAAATATGGAGGAAATAAAGTCATTATGTTACATGTTTACAGGTGCATTTCGTATTGAGGTATGCTAATAGGGAGCTCTTAAGGGACTTTAGACTGGGGGAAGATTTGACGGCGTCTGGGAGGTTATTCCATATTTGTGGCGCTCTGTAGGAAAATGAGGATCTAGCCATTTTCTTTTTGTATTGCGGTATTGCAAGTAAGGTGCTGGTCCTGGATCTGAGGTTATAGGATGAGGGAACTGCCGGGGGAAGCAGCATATTCAGGTAGGGTGGTAGCTTCCCAGAAAAGCTCTTAAACACCAGGTTGGAAAGGTGAAGGGTGCGTCTAGAGTCCAGCGATGGCCAGTTTAGTTCTTTTAACATGTCACAATGGTGGGTCATGTAGTTACATTGTAGCACAAAGCGACAGAATGAGTTATACAATGTAGTAAGTTTCTGGAGGTGTGTTTGCGGGGCGGCTGCATACACTACATCTCCGTATTCAATGGCTGGCATAAGCATTTGTTGTACAATCTGCTTTCTTACCGCGGGGCTCAGGCAGGATTTGTTTCTGTACAGGGCACCTAGTTTGGGGTAAAGTTTAGATGAGAGTTTTTCGATGTGGGGCCAAAGGATAGATTTGGGTCTAACCACATACCTAGGTATTTGAGAGAGGTGACTGTGGTCAGTGTGCCGTTTGATTTTGTCCCAACACATAGATGGGGTGTTTGCAATTTGTGTAGTTTAGGTGCGGTTCCAAAGAGCATTGTAACCGTTTTGTCAGTATTTAGAAAAAGTTTGTTATTTGCTATCCACTTTTCTACCCCTGTGAATTCTTCTTGCAGCACGGCCTCCAGCTGTGGGAGATTTGGTTTGCTGGTATAGATTACAGTGTCGTCTGCGTACATGTGTACAGTTGAAGCTTTGCAGACATTGGGCAGATCGTTTATGAATATTGTGAATAGCAGGGGGCCAAGTATCGAGCCTTGGGGTACACCGCACGTGACTGGGAGGGGAAGGGAAGTGCTGTCAGAAAGGGACACAAATTGAGACCTGTCAGACACATATGATTGGAACCAGGTTAACGTACTATCACCAATACCAGAGTTCTTAAGTTTTTGTAATAGGATGCCATGGTCTACTGTGTCAAAAGCCTTGGCAAAGTCCAGGAAGATGGCTCCAGTTAGATTTCCTTGTTCCATGCCCACTTGGATATCATTACAAACTTTTAAAAGGGCAGTTGTAGTTGAATGGTTTGGACGAAAGCCTGATTGATCTGGGGTTAAATAGTTCTGATACTGATAATAATCACGTAATTGAGTGTAGACACATTTTTCCAGAATTTTTGACATTACAGGGAGCAGTGATATTGGGCGGTAGTTGGATACCAAAGTATTGTCTCCACTTTTATGGATAGGTACCACCCTTGCAGTCTTCCAGAGTATGGGTATGTATCCAGTTGCCAGTGATTCATTAATCAGGGTTGCGACAGGTTTAGCAATTGCTGGTGCACTGATTTTCAGCAGCATTGCTGGGATTTGATCAGGTCCAGACTGGTATTTCATTTTTTGGTTACGGAGAAGTTTAGTGCTGATCCTATTCAAGGAGCAGTGAGTTAACACTGAAGAAGATACAGTCCAGTTGACCTTCCATTGGAAAGGGTCTTATGCGTCCTATCACCCACAAAGGCTACAGAATTCCACCTAGGGTAATCAAGATTGAGATATGGTGTGACGTTTTTCGTTTTTCCGTTGTCCCAACCAAAGCAACTTACCCTTGCTTGCGTGTTGTTGCACAAACCTTGGATTTGCATCTCACAAAATATCTCCGAACTTACGTTTTACTACCAAAACCCAATTTCAGGTTAGAGAAGAGGTCAAGCAAAGAAGAGCATGAAGTGCACCATTCATGAGCAAGATAACTCATGATTATATAAAGAGGAGTTTAATGTACTTTTGTGTCCAACAAAACAGAGGTCAGAGGGGCACCTCGATCTTCTCTGACGTCCCACCGTTTTATTTACTAGTGAAATAACTTGTTAAACCTAAAAATTGGACTCGGACCCAGCTACAGCAAGAAGGGCTCATAACCCTCAGGTTTCTCCTCAATAATAATGGACAGCTCAGTTCAAATACCTGCCATTCTTCTCCACGCAAGTGGTAGAAACTTTCCATTAACCATGCGAGTATGAAAGATGGTCAAGATGTAAATAGACCATATTTTCCATTTGCTACGAAAAAAAACTGTTTATACTGTTTACAAAACAATAAAGAAAGCGCCCGCTGACGTCCAAGTATTTGCACCTCACCAGACAAAACATCCTCCAAAGAGAACGCAACTCCAGAGCAATATG
This sequence comes from Leptobrachium leishanense, assembly GCA_009667805.1. Taxonomy (NCBI): domain Eukaryota; kingdom Metazoa; phylum Chordata; class Amphibia; order Anura; family Megophryidae; genus Leptobrachium; species Leptobrachium leishanense. The sequence goes on along the minus strand of RXON01004349.1, from coordinate 72,659 downwards.
TTACTTCAAGGAAACAGACCTTTTTGCAAGGTCAACAAGGTCACAGGAACTGGAGATCAAAACACAGCAAATCCAAAGCCACCCAAATAGCAAATGACCAAAACCATTGAGATCTGTCACACTCTTTATAGATCCCTGGTAAGATCCCACCTAGAGTATTGTGTTCAGATCTATAGACCAGATCCCAGGAGGGCACAGGGAGGCAGTGATAGCTCTTTGTGACGTGCGTCATTTGGACTTGGGGTACATGGACCTGGAGATATATTTGGGAGGTGCAGACCAGATGTTCTGTGTCATTTCCTTGCCCTCTCTTGTGTGCATGTAATCTGAGTTATGCATGAACAATTTTATTGTCTATTGTTATTATTATTATTGTCATCATTTATATAGCGCCAACAGTTTCCACAGCGCTTATGGTCCATGTGTATCGGTTTATCTGCTGTATATTTGAGGAGTTGTTAATCTTCTTTGTCGGGCAAACACTGCCCTGTTATCTGTTTTAAGCTAAACTGTTTGTCAATCACGATTGCCATTGTCCTGCCTCGTTTAGAAATGTTATGCAATGTGTATTTCACTCTCTGTATCTAATCTAATTATGTGTCACATTCCAAGAAGCAAAAGGAACAGAAAAATGGGAATCCCTTAAAACATTTCCTAGGGGAGATTTTGTGTATACAAATGACCCATATATTTGAACGTATAAATATGTGTGCCTGTCCCCAATTAAAAGAAATCCATTCTGATCCTGAAAGACCCCAGATCTACAGTCTTATCTTAATTCTGGGGGATGCTAGTAGGCTCTCTACAGGTTCTATTACATTCTTAACGCAAAAGTGCACGCTAAACGCGTGTTTTTTGCGCAAAACGTTAACGCATGAAAATCACCGCTGGAATTACATTCCCTCGCACATTTTTTCATCCTTTCGGGAAATTGCACTCGTAAAACCGACACGCAAAAATGCACACAAAGTACCGTTACGCGCAGAAATCAGTGAGCGCAATAGAATTTTTAACGCAAGTCCGTTAGAGTCCGTCATTTTTGACACGAGTCCATCATTTTTGTGCGGACTGCGCACAACAGACGTACGTTTTGACGGAAGACAAGGTAGTGGCCGTCATTTCTGATGGATCTAGTAAAAAAATAACGTACGCATCGACGTTCTCCGTTGTGAATCCGCAGTTTGGTACGGTCAGGTTGTTACAATTTGCCGATACCACCAGCTTTTCAAAGACGTTAAAATTATGCGCGCAAATGTTGTCCGTTAAATTTTGCGCTAAGATTGTAATACCATGCGTGTACCAGCGCACAAACGCATTTGCGCTCACAATATGAAATCTAGGATGCGCGCACTAAATTTCGCTCGCAATGGGTTCGCGCAGGGTCACTCAATTTAGACGTTAACGCGCATTTTGTGCGCGAACGTCGTAATACGACGTTCAGCGCAAAGGGTTTTGCCCCACGCGGTAATGCGTTTTTGCGCGAACGCACAATTGTGCGCGAAGAATGTAATAGGGCCCTACCTGTCTTGGTCTTTGAGCTTTGTCTGAGGACTGGAGAAAGGCACAGAGTCTGGCTGGGGAGAACGGGGGGGGGGGTCCTGCAAGGAAGCGGCATTGGCAGATGTGACCCTGTTGGGGTACTGAGATCTGTCACACTCTTTATAGATCACTATACTCTAGGTGGGATCTTACCAGGGATCAGATCTATAGAGCGGATCCCAGGAGGACACAGAGGCAGTGATAGCACTTTATAGATCACTGGTAAGGTCCCACGTAGAGTATAGTGATCAGATCTATAGAGCAGATCACAGGAGGGCGCAGAGAGCCAGTGCCAGCACTTTATAGATTCCTGGTAAGATCTCTCTTATAGTATTTTGATCATATCTATAGAGTGGATCCCAGGAAGACACAGACAAGCAGTGATAACCCTTTATATTTTCCTGGTAAGATCTTTCCTATAATATTGTGATCAGATCTATAGAGTGGATCCCAGGAGGACATAGACAAGCAGTGATAGCACATAATAGATCCCTGGTACGATCCACCTAATGTATTGTGTTCAGATCTATAGAGCCTACAGGTGGATTTGGATCTGTTTGTGAAAAGATCTTATATTGACACTTTTGTGTATTTTCTTCCACAAATTGTTCTTATATCATTTTAACATGTATCTTTTATATTTTTATGGTATATGGATCGGGGTTGTTGTTTTCTGTGTGCAGTAATTGGGTATTTTTGTGGCCATTGAGCACCATTGGTTGTAATTTCTCTGTTTTTGCTTTAGTAAAACTATGTTTCATCGTTTTCCAGCCTGATTTCCCAGGCACCCCCGCTGCGTTTCTCTCCATGGTCGCTCTTATCTCCTAATGAATTTATTAGTATAAATCACAGCTAATCCTTTCCCTGACATTTCTGACGTCTCGACCTGTGAGCCCATAACTATCTCCATCCATGCCAGGTTCTCATTGCGGAGCACAGATTCCCTGACACAGGTGTCGGGTACGATTTCGTTGAATCACCCCTTTTGCTTGGCAAAAATAAAGCCATAAATGTATTTTTTTGGGGGGTTTTGGCAGGAGACGTGGGAGCTCCGGGCAGTGGGAAGGAGAGTTTCGGGATCTTATCTCAGGACATTTGGCTGCAAAAGAGACCATAAGACTCATGAGATCCCCCCCCCCACGCCTCACAAGGTATTTCACAAAACAGGTAGATCTTGGGAATAATTATTTACCACAAAGTATCATTTTGTCCTCTCAATAAAGTTTAAAACTTTCAAGTTGACACTGTTTCCATCACCATTTGTAAAGCTAAGATTGTGTGTGTGTGTGTATAAATGTAACTCCAGGTCTGTATTTGTCTATAATTGTAGGGCTGTGTGACTATGTGTGTATAAATGTATGGCGAAATGTGTAAGTGTGTATATAAACATATGGATAATTGTGTGTGTGTGTATAAATGTATGGCTAAGTGTATATGTGTGTATATAAATGTAGTATATTAGGTTTTGGCTGGCTGTCCACTGGATCTGTAGTGGGACGACCGACTTGGTCATCTGCCTACGGACAATGGCGTTGGCAGATCGGTGTCGTCCACTGGAAGCGTCTGTGGACAGCCCAGGTTGGCAGAGGGAAAGGCCGATAAACGGGGCAAAAAAAATGTCCTTGGTGCTGAAACGGGGTTTCAGCACCAAGTACAGCCCCTTCGAACACAGCCGAAGCAGAAAAATAAATCCATTGCCGGGGGATTGGGGACCCTGTCCCTGGTGTTGCGGGGGAGGGGGACCCTGTCCCTGGTGCTGAAATAAGTTTCAGCACCAAGGACAGCAACGCCAATCCAGCCGGCCTGGAGGAAAAAAAAAAAGATGCAATCGACAAAGGAAAAAAAGCGTCCTTTTTTAAAAAAAAAAAATGGGAACCCAAAATTTCACCTACGAAATCCAGAAAAATTCCTAAAAAAATCAATAACTAAAAAAGGCTTTTTGCTGAGGATGAAAAGAATAAACGGTTGAACAGATAAGTAAAAATTAAAATATTTTTTACATTGAATCCTGTGCGCTGTCGAACTGAATCACTTCCCTGCTGCGGCACGGCGGTTTAACTATACAATTCGTCTTTTTTTTCATGTAAATTGTACCAGATCGTCTGATTTCATTTTCCAAATCCCTTTGAAATGGGAAAGATCGCTAGTCTGTTGTAGTAGAAACAAATCGTCTGAAGTCGTCCGATGGTGGTCGAAGACAATGGAAGAGAGCTGATTCACCTGCATGTTGTGGGATCGGTCAGACAATGATCGCACCATCGCACGAATATGGACCCAGTGGATGGCCATCCTTAGTTTGTGCTGTGAGGTTACTGTATTTCTTTGCATTTTGTCTCTTTTTGGTAGAAAACGAGAGTTTTTTTTACCCACTATTACCACTTTCATAGCAGCACCTTGTACCACTTTTATATATTTTCTACATTTACCACCAGACAGTCAAGTATAGTAGGAGGATCTCGGATAGAGCGCTGCCTTATATTCACTTTTTACCACCCCATCCAACCTAAACCTTACATGTTGCTCCACATTTAGGCACCAGATTCTCCGCTTTCTTGTGACGTGAGCTCAGCGAGCCCTAACCTAACCCTAGTTTATAACCCTAGCTATTGAAAACGACGCTACACCTATATGGATCGCCCTTGTTCACAGAAGTTGTACCAATGGTGCTTAGGCACCCCCTTATGTTACATCTGGCACGGGCCAGATTATTGGCTGTCAGTGGTGCCATACTCATTCCATAACAGCACCCCAGAGCATCGTGGGACCTGTAGTTCTGAACATCTGTGATGCCAAGGATAGCCACCACTATCCTTTACTCAGTGCCGCAGTTTGTGTATCTAATGCTCACGGACCGGCGTAACTCGAAATCTTCAGGGTCTAATTAAACCCAGGCAGAGGTGAGTCACACAAAACGACACAAGTGTATATTCCATTACACGAGAAATAATCACCACCGTCATCTGCAAATTCCCCCATGAACTGCACAGGACGTGCAATTAGAATCAGGGGGAATGGGGCTTCATGGGCTTTTAGGTAACAGGAACTCAGCACTGAACTCAGCAATTTGATAGCAGGATCTTGGGCGACCTTGAAATAAAATGGCAAAAGGCATCTTTCTGCGCCGGTGCTGCTAGTTGCCATGATCATGTACGGACCCTGGCCTGCCAGCGAATCCAGCAGGAACTCAGCACTGCCGAGTTCACATTCAGCTCTTTCATGAAGAACCGAAAAGCCGGCTGGGTTTACCTTTCTAAAAAGTATCCTCCTCGCTCCGGGCTATCTGATCCCTCATTTAATTATAAAGAAAAAAGAGAAAAACACTGAAAAACTATAAAATGGGTTGTTTTGTTTCTCCAAGAGCAATAACGACACTGAGCCTATCGCTAACCTTGCCTTGTGTCGCATGACTTACAAAATACAATTAATAGCCCCCCCTAAAAATAAAAAAAAAGCTATAGCACCTCCCCCCCGCCCTAAAAAATATATATGCACATTGTAAAGAAGCCGGACTAATAATAATACAGCTACATCTCAGGTTTTGGGTTTGAAAAAGTGAAAACCAAAAAATTTTGTACGTGGTTATAAAATGTGATGTATGTGCGCAGCCTGCAATCGAAGCCCTTCAAATCGATATATCATGTTCTTAAAGGGACAGTACCACTTACATAGGCTGTAACCAGATTACTTGTGTATTACAAATAGAACCACATTATAAAAACACCGTACAAAACACATTATGAAACACATTATAAAGCACATACTGCTGTTTTTTTTTGTTGTTTGAAATAATTGCATGTAAAATGAAAAATAAATTTAGGTTTTTATCTACCGTTTCCATTTTGTAGATTTTTCCCATGATGCAACATTTAGCAAAATCTGTGCAAAGGTTTTGTGGCTGTGCTTTATCTTTTACAGTATTTAACAGTTACTGAGGTGGAGGGGGAATGTTTAGATAAGGTGGCAGGAGATCTATTCTCGAGGCTACCTGTGGTAAGAGCTGGCAGCTGAATGAGATAAAACAGGGAGCTTAAAAAACGTCTAATCTACCCCCTGGTGATGTCCTTTGAATACACCCCACACAATACAATGATGTGAGTCGGTGACTGACCCATTCACTCCATTCTATGACCAAAGCCACACAGTGAGGAGCAAGTGATGGAAAGATACAACACAAAATATCACACAATGGATGCACCCAGTGACACATATAGAGAAACATAATTTCTTAACTAAACATGCAAGAGAAAAACAAAGCACATGTAAGATATCAGCAGCATAAGATAAACACAATAAGGACATTTTAGTTTTTTGGTAGTGGCCCTTTAATCCTTTCCCACCGCGCGACGTACCATGCTGTCCGCGGGGCACCGTACGTTGGCTGCGTGGGCAGGACTGAATCAGAGGCCCGCGGCGGAGAGGCGTACCAGTACGCATCGCCGGCGTTAAGCCCCTCCCGACGGGCACCACCTGCCCGATGTTAAGGGGTTAAAGAAATATTAGGATATACAGCACCGTTGGATGATTTCTGGTTTTATTTGCTTTAAACACAGTGGTTTGTAGGTTGTAGTTTCTTAGGAATGAACACAATGCAGTGGTGACGGCAGCACGATGATGCCGTGCGAGCCGTACGTCATGTTTGCTGCACCGCCCTTAGTGTTACTTTCAGGTTGGTTTGTTTAAAAACCCCAAAAAGCTGACAGACGAGTTCATATTTACTGTAATGTCCCTTAACGTCCTCAAAATGCATGTATAGAGGAACCAAATATCCTTTCTAACTGAGACAGCAGCCAAGGAACGGGACTTTCCACACCGAAACGTCCGTCTGTTGTGGCGGCGCTTTAAATTACTGCCTCATCTGGGGTTTGTGTTATCAGGACAGGCACAGCTCATTATAGAATAACATACAGTCAGGTCCAGAAATATTGGGACATGGACACAATTGTAACATCTTTGGTTCTATACACCACCACAATGGAGTTGGAATGAAACAAACACAATGTGCTTTAACTGCAGACTGTCAGCTTTAATTTGAGGGTATGTACATCCAACTCAGGTGAACGGTGTAGGACTTACAGCAGTTTGCAGATGTGCCTCCCACTTGTTAAGGGACCAAAGGTAATGGGACAATTGGCTTCTCAGCTGTTCCATGGCCAGGTGTGTGATATTCCCTCATTACCCCAATTACAATGTGCAGATAAAAGGCCCAGAGTTCATTTCAAGTGTGCTATTTGCATTTGGAGTCTGTTGCTGTCAACTCTCAAGATGAGATCCAAAGAGCTGTCACTATCAGTGAAGCAATCCATAATTAGGCTGAAGAAACAAAACAAACCCATCAGAGAGATAGCAAGAACATTAGGTGTGGCCAAAGCAACTGTTTGGAACATTCTCAAAAAGAAGGAACGCTCCGGTGAGCTCAGCAACACCAAAAGACCCGGGAGACCACTGAAAACAACTGTGGTGGATGACCGAAGAATTCTTTCCCTGGTGAAGAAAACACCCTTCACAACAGTTGGCCAGATCAGGAACACTCTCCAGGAGGTAGGTGTATGTGTGTCGAAGTCAACAATCAAGAGAAGACTTCACCAGAGTGAATACAGAGGGTTCACCACAAGATGTAAACCATTGGTGAGCCTCAAAAACAGGAAGGCCAGATTAGAGTTTGCCAAACAACACCTAACAAAGCCTTCACAGTTCTGAACCAAGATCCTATGGACAGATGAGACCAAGATCAACTTGTACCAGAGTGATGGGAAGAGAAGAATATGGAGAAGGAAAGGAACTGCTAATGATCCTAAGCATACCACCTCATCAGTGAAGCATGGTGGTGGTAGTGTCATGGCGTGGGCATGTATGGCTGCCAATAGAATTGGTTCTCTTGTATTTATTGATGATGTGACTGCTTACAAAAGCAGCAGGATGAATTCTGAAGTGTTTGGGGCAATATTATCTGCTCACATTCAGCCAAATGCTGCAGAACTCATTGGACCGTGCTTCACAGTGCAGATGGACAATGACCCAAAGCATACTGCAAAAGCAAGCAAAGAGTTTTTGAAGGGACAGAAGTGGAATGTTATACAATGGCCAAGTCAATCACCTGACCTGAATCCCATTGAGCTGCATTTCACTTGAAGACAAATCTGAAGGGAAAATGCCCCAAGAACAAGCAGGAACTGAAGACAGTTGCAGTAGAGGCCTGGCAGAGCATCACCAGGGATGAAACCCAGCGTCTGGTGATGTCTATTAGGGATGAGCCGAACACCCCTCCGTGTTCGGTTCAAACTCGAACAATTTCAAAAGTTCGAGTTCGAACTCGAACATGATCCGAACTTAATGCAAGTCAATGGGACCCGAACGTTCGATTTATAGAGTGCCCTCCAAGAGGGCATATATGCTAGATATTTGCCATTAAAGGTGTATGGGGGTCCGGGTAGTGCCCTGGGGGACAGGAAACAAGAACAAAAAGTAGGGTTACACCGATACCGATACTAGTATCAGTGCCAATACCGGGTACTGCAGGAGTACTCGTGCAGTACCCCTGATATTTTCCCCGATACCGGAAGCCGGCATTGAGCCGGCTTGCCAGCATCCGAGGGGCTGGGGCGGCTGTCCGAATGCTCTATCGGCATTCGAACAGGCCCCTGCAGCTGCTCACCGCGATCATACTTACCTTCCTGAGCGACGCCGGGAAAGTCTTTGCGCGTGCGCTCGTTGGAAGGCCCCCAGCCGCAATCACGTGGTCCCACGTGGTCGCGGCTGGGGGCCTTCCAACGAGCGCACGCACGGAAACTTTCCCGGCATCACTCAGGAAGGTAAGTATGATTGCGGTGAGCAGCTGCAGGGGCCTGTCCGAATGCCGATAGAGCATTCGGACAGGCACCTGGCACTCACCGCGTTCATACTTACCTTCCTGAGCGATGCCGGGAAAGTTTCCGCGCGTGCGCTCATTGGAAGGCCCCCAGCCGCGACCACGTGGGACTACGTGATCGCGGCTGGGGGCCTTCCAACGAGCGCACGCGCGAAGACTTTTCCGGCGTCGCTAAGGAAGGTAAGTATGATTGCGGAGAGTGCCAGGTGAGCTGGGGGGCATTATCCTTGATCTGGGGGGCATAATCCATGAGCTGGGGGGCATAATCCATGAGCTGGGGGGCATTATCCATGATCTGGGGGGCATTATCCATGAGCTGGGGGGCAATATCTATGAGAGCTGGGGGCATATCCATGAGCTGGGGGTATAATCCATGAGCTGGGGAGAAAATCCATGAGCTGGGGGGCATTATCCATGAGCTGGGGGGCATTATCCATGATCTGGGGGGCATAATCCATGAGCTGGGGGGCAAATCCATGAGCTGGGGGCATATCCATGAGCTGGGGGCATAATCCATGAGCTGGGGGGGCAAATCCATGAGCTGGGGGGCATATCCATGAGAGCTGGGGGGCATATCCATGAGACCTGGGGGCATTGTTATATGAGGTCTGTTCTTATTGGAAAGTGGTCACATGACATAAAATAAAAGTATCGGTACTCGGTATCGGAGAGTACTTGAAAAAAGTATCGGTACTCGTACTCGGTCTTAAAAAAGTGGTATCGGTGCATCCTAACAAAAAGTTTAAAAAAATAAGTTTTTAAAGGAACAGTGACTTTTCCATGAAATAAGGGTTAAGAATAAAAACGAAAAATTCCTTCAAATATCGTGCCTAGGAGGTCCCCATAACCTGCCCGTGAAGTGGCGGATATCTAGGATGTATAGAAACACTTAAAAACAAAAAAATGACATTTCAAATGACGGTAAATGGTTTTCCTTTAATCTAGTCATAACCAACTGCTTGGGGCGGCAGCCTGTATGAATAGAGGAGACATTTTAGGACACGCAGAACAAGATTAGTGATTTGTTTTGGCTAAATTATGGTGAAATTTATGCAGGCTTTGGATGAAAGTAACAATAGGTGCTTTAAAATTGGGCCTTTAGTGTCGGCAACAGTGCCATCACACTGTAACCCCTCTGAGGTATTGTGGAAGAGTGCAGGGTTGGACCCTGCGGTCAAATATTAAAATGATATGAATCTGGTACAGGCGTCAGTGCACCCAAATATTTTACCTTTGGTGGCAGCAAGTGCCTTCACACCGTAAGTAACCCCTCTGTGGTATTGTGGAAGAGTGCAGGGTTGGACCCTGCGGTCAAATATTACAATGGTATGAATCTGGTACATGCGTCAGTGGCAGTGCACCCAAATATTACTGCGCTATAGTGTATGGCAGGATGGAAGCGTACCAGCAGTAACAAGCAGCGGAATATACCAGACAGGGGCACAGAGCGAGAGTAGTTGTTATAACAAAACCAGCTCAACAACGTTCAGGCACTAGTACTGCGCTACTGTATATGGTGAGAATTGGCGCACACCAGTCCCGGCGGCTCTGCGTCATCACGCTGCGCCCTGCCCCCTGATCACTCACAGCTGCGCCGGGTGCCGCCGGAGCTCCTGGTATTCGGCCAGCTGGCGGCACCATGCGTCTGGGGCCCCCCGATCGTCACCCGGGGCCCTGGATGTCACAATATTACAATCCAAACGCAAATGGGTTAAGTAACCAAATTTGTAAGAAGAATAATTAATTCAGCATATGAATCCTCACTCTGCCGGGCAGCACCTTAAGGCCCGGTTCACACCTAAGCGTTTTACAGCGCGTTCCTGCACGCTGTAAAACGCATAAACAGTGAAATCCCATTATTTGCTATTGGACCCATTCATACCTGGGCGTTTTACAGTGCACAGGAACGCGCTGTAAAACGTCCTAAGAAGTACAGGAGCTTCTTTGGGGCGTATTGCAGCGCGTTCACTCTGCAGTCTATGGCCGTGAACGCGCTGCAATGCGCGTTCGCATGTTTTTTACGTTTGCGTGATACGTGCGTTAAAAAACACGCGTATTGCGCATGTGAAAATACCGCAGGCGTGAACCCAGCCTTACAGTATAATTAATGCAGCATATGATTCCGCACACTGCCGGCAGCGGCAGCACCTCTACAGTTTGTGGATCCAGGAATCGGGCGGGTATTAGAAAGAAAAAAAAGGTTTTATTTTATGTTGCTGGGGACATTTAAAAATGTCCTCGGATTTTATTTATTTAAAAAAATGTGTCACCTTACCTTAGCCTGGTGGTCAGTGGGGGCTCCCTGGATCCTGGTTGTGGGGAAGGGGGGGGGTTCTGCCGTGGCTCCCTCCCTGGAGTCCCTGCGCCACCTCTCTGCCACATGCACCCGGCTGGCCAGCCCGCACAGTCACAGCTCTGTCATCCTGCGGCCGCATGCTCCTCAAGAGGTCCTTGGGAGGGAGGCTCCGGCAGGCTGCCCTCTACAGTGCCTGATTAGAGGGTCTTGTCTGCCTGATGTTTTAGCAACAAGAATGTTTTATCCCATAGGTTTCAATGTTAAAAATATTCCCGTTTTAATTCAATATCTAATAAACCATTGCTTATAATATTCTGCAGTAAAGAGTCTCTTTATTTTTAGATTTATTTTTTTTCGAACTTTTGGCGAACATCCCAAAAAGTTCGAAATTCGCGAACTTTCAAACGGCCAATGTTCGAATCGAACTCTGAACCGATCGAACCGAACAGCTCATCCCTAATGTCTATGCGTTCCAGACTTCAGGCTGTGATTGACTGCAAAGGATTTGCAACCAAGTATTAAGAAGAGAAAGTTTGATTCATGATTATTATTCTGTCCCATTACCTTTGGTCCCTTAACAAGTGGGAGGCACATCTGCAAACTGCTGTAAGTCCTACACCGTTCACCTGAGTTGGATGTACATACCCTCAAATTAAAGCTGACAGTCTGCAGTTAAATCACATTGTGTTTGTTTCATTCCAACTCCATTGTGGTGGTGTATAGAGCCAAAGATGTTACAATTGTGTCCATGTCCCAATATTTCTGGACCTGACTGTATATATATGTTTACTAGTGCTAGATATATAGATATATATATATATATATGTAACCATAACATATATACCAGTGATGGTGAAACTTGGCAGCCCCAGATGTTTCTGAACTACATGCTCCACAGCAATGAAACTCAGACACGGTGTATATTTAACCTGCATTATTTTATAAGACAGTTTTTAGTCATATTTTCGCCTTTTCCTTCGCTTCTTGTTTGAACATTTGTCCTCTAGTTATGTCCCCCATACGAAAAAATAAAACCGATCAAAGAAATATAGCTACATGAAAGGCGGTGAGGTTTGTTTGAGCACAAAAATGAAACCAAAATAAAGAAGAAAAAGCCTCGTACAGGGAAATATTGTGCAACATGAAAAAATGATGTTTATCCATGAGATAATCGACCATTCACGGACGTCAAAAAAGCAAAAGCAGAAATTACAGAAACAAAAGACGAGGAAAAGAAATGAAGTGAAAAAGGAGTCGAAATGTCGTGTTAGAGCGAGATTAGAGAATGAGGCAGGAGAATTAAAAGCCAGCCAAGTCCTGAAAATGTCCAGTAGGATCCCATGCATTACTTAAATCCATACACATTACTGTGAGTTTTATTGCTGTGGAACTCTGATACAATGTAATACAGACACATTATTACTCGTTATAAATCACAAAAGGTTTTGTAACTTTCTCAGAGTCGCTTCCTCTTACGTTATTTTTTCTATAATTTAAACACAGCACTGAAATTCGCAGTTTTACTCTTTATGTTACTTTATGATCTATTCAGTGTGTCTTTCTGTTCGTCCCATAAACTGAAATCACTTGGATATTTTTGTAACAATTTCCAGTCGCCATGACAATATAAAACGGTTGAGTGAACCTCTCCTCTGAAAACAGTCTTTGTAACTGTTTAGTGAATAAGCCTCTCTTGCTTTTTGGGATCGCTGACCCAAACCGGTCAGTATTTATACATCCTACAAACAGATACAGCACCACGGCCAATGGACAGGGACGCAGTGCTGATCGTTGAAACTAAATAATGAATTAATACATAGAAACGGAATAAATTTGTTATATTCCATTTCGTTTCCATTCTGTTCCGGACGGAACCGATTCCTTATTTCGGACATGCTTCCGAAATACAAATTGTTAAATTTCGTCCAAATTTTGATTTTGAACAAAACAAAACCCACATCTCTACTGCAGATTATCAGGACAGGCTCTGGCAGAGATGGTTTTAAGTAATGTATAGGATCCTACTGGACATTTTCAGGACTTGGCTGGCTTTCAATTCTCCTGCCTCATTCTCTAATCTCGCTCTAACACGACATTTCCGACTCCTTTTCCTTTTTCACTTTATTTCTTTTCCTCGTCTTTTGTTTCTGTAATTTCTGCTTTTGCTTTTTTGACGTCCGTGAATGGTCGATATCTCATGGATAAACATCATTTTTTCATGTTGCACAATATTTCCCTGGTTTTTCTTCTTTATTTTGGTTTCATTTTTATGCTCAAACAAACCTCACCGCCTTTCATGTAGCTATATTTCTTTGATCGGGTTTATTTTTTCGTATGGGGGACATAACTAGAGGACAAATGTTCAAACAAGAAGCGAAGGAATATGACTAAAAATTGTCTTATAAAATAATACAGGTTAAATATACACCGTGTCTGAGTTTCATTCTTTTGGAGCTCAGTGATACAGTAATGTGCAGTGTATTTGAGTGTGAGTTTTATTGCTGTGGAGCTCTGTGATACGCTCATACACACTGCACATTACTGCAAGTTATATTGCTGTGGAACTCTGATACAATGTAATACAGACACATTATTACTCTTGTTATAAATCACAAAAGGTTTTGTAACTTTTTCAGACTTGCTTTCTCATACATTTGTTTTTCTATAATTTAAACACAGCACTGAAATTCGCAGTTTTACTCTTTATGTTACTTTATGATCTATTCAGTGTGTCTTTCTGTTCGTCCCATAAACTGAAATCCCTTGAATATTATGTAACAGTTACCAGTCGCCATGACAATATAAAACAGTTGAGTGAACCTAGCCTCTGAAAACAGTCTTTGTAACTGTTTAGTGAATAATCACCTCTTGCTTTTCAGGATCGCTGACCCAAACCGGTCAGTATTTATACATCATCGATAATCCTACAAACAAGTCTCAGTATCCCGGATCCCTGTGTCGTTAGAGAGACGTCTATTAATTAATGGCGTCGGCTCCTGTGGGATCACCGCTGTGATTAATTAATTGATTTCCCTCCAGCTACATGCGTCGTATGTTACCGCCAGGCAGCGCTGCGCGTCCTGTAAAAACAGCTGATTCAGCAGCTTTACTAAGTTGAAGCGCTGCCAGGGTGATTATCTGAAACTCTCCGCGCCTCGCCATCCTGTACTGAAAAACACACGTCACGGGCAGCCAATCAGATCGCAGCAAGGTTACAAGTAATATTTATTTATTTATAAAGTATTTTACCAGGAAGGATACATTGAGATTTCTCTCGTTTCAGCCACTATGATTGTTTTAACCCTCATGAATCAATACTAATAAATTGCAAAGTCCACCAGACTGTCCCTTTTAAGGTATGAATGGCTGGCCAGGAGTTATGGGAGTTGCAGTTTCTTTCTCGTCATTTCGAAACAAGTGTGAAGCGCCGCTGCCAGTGTAGGCGCTGTCTGTCTAAGTCAAACTACTTACATTAATTCCAGCAGGAGATTGTCGTTATGTAAGAGGCTCCGTGTTCTTCTAGAGACTGTGTTAAGAGTCCGACTCTTAAAACTTTCTATTCTTGGGCAGGGGAATTAACGCAAATAAATATGCCAATGAAGGGGTTAACATAGTGGAAGAACGCTGCGATTTCTGTGCTTTTTATGTTTCATGGAAACTGATAACTACTTGAAGCAACTGAAAAATGGGCAGGATGCCGCTCCCCCCCCCCCCCCATGGCAAGAGGCCTCAGAGAGCCAGAGGGGTTTTCAGGAACGGTGCTGGAGGCGGAGCCAGAGGACGAGGCTATTCCAAGACTCTATGGATGACATCATGAAACATCACGGAAAGTGTCTGATTTACAGCGAGCGATTTCTTACACCATTTATTATGGTTTACGGACTCACTGCTGGGAGATTTATTGATGTGCAGTTCTGTTATACATCCGCACACCTAAAGATATGCGTGAGCCCCTATGACACCCGCACACCCTGAATATATGGAGGAGCCCCTAAAAATACACTCACACACCCTGAATATATGGAGGAGCCCCTAAAAAAGACACCCGCACACCCTGAATATATGGAGGAGCCCCTAAAAACACCCGCACACCCTGAATATATGGAGGAGCCCCTAAAAACACACCCGCACACCCTGAATATATGGAGGAGCCCCTAAAAATAAACACACACCCTGAATATATGGAGGAGCCCCTAAAAAAGACACCCACACACCCTGAATATATGGAGGAGCCCCTAAAAAAGACAAACCCGCCACACCCTGAATATATGGAGGAGCCCCTAAAAACACACCCGCACACCCTGAATATATGGAGGAGCCCCTAAAAACACACCCGCACACCCTGAATATATGGAGGAGCCCCTAAAAATACACTCACACACCCTGAATATATGGAGGAGCCCCTAAAAAAGACACCCGCACACCCTGAATATATGGAGGAGCCCCTAAAAAAGACAACCGCACACCCTGAATATATGGAGGAGCCCCTAAAAACACACCCGCACACCCTGAATATATGGAGGAGCCCCTAAAATGACACCCACACACCCTGAATATATGGAGGAACCCCTAAAAACACCCACACACCCTGAATATATGGAGGAGCCCCTAAAAACACACCCGCACACCCTGAATATATGGAGGAACCCCTAAAAAGACACCCACACACCCTGAATATATGGAGGAACCCCTAAAAACACACCCGCACACCCTGAATATATGGAGGAGCCCCTAAAAACACACCCGCACACCCTGAATATATGGAGGAGCCCCTAAAAAAGACACCCGCACACCCTGAATATATGGAGGAGCCCCTAAAAAAGACAACCGCACACCCTGAATATATGGAGGAGCCCCTAAAAACACACCCGCACACCCTGAATATATGGAGGAGCCCCTAAAATGACACCCACACACCCTGAATATATGGAGGAACCCCTAAAAACACCCACACACCCTGAATATATGGAGGAGCCCCTAAAAACACACCCGCACACCCTGAATATATGGAGGAACCCCTAAAAACACCCGCACACCCTGAATATATGGAGGAACCCCTAAAAACACACCCGCACACCCTGAATATATGGAGGAACCCCTAAAAAGACACCTGCACACCCTGAATATATGGAGGAACCCCTAAAAACACACCCGCACACCCTGAATATATGGAGGAGGTCTCTGTATAAGTGGAGGAGCTCCTGTCTGGACGCCATTGGTTGAAGAAGCAGATGTTGTGAGGTAAAATATAGGGACTGCTTCTCGCGCTCTGGGCCGCTCGGGAGCTGTGCTTTTGGCGGGCTCGGGTTGCCAGGGTGACAGTGCGCGCGGGCAGATGAATGGGACCCATAAATGTGCGCAGTGTAAATGAATAAGGAGGCGCGCAGGGAGCCTGTAGCCTTGGCCAGCCATTCAGAGACAGGCGCCGAGGCTCCGCCCCCTACCGCCCTCCTCGCAGAGCTTCCCACCAGCGTGTTGTCAAGGTTTCAGCTGAAAAAGACCCCAAGCCTGGCATGCGATTGGTCCGCGGCCACGCTGCCAGTTGTGTTCGCCAGCTGCCATTGGCTGAGCGGATTGTTTTGGGTTGCCGCCCCCAGACTCAGAAAGCCTTAGTCACCGTATGAGCTGAGAGGAGGATGACATCATGGCTGAGCCTGGGTCTCAGGCCCCGCCCCGCTGCTCACTGACCCTGATGTAATGCGCCCGCTATAAAACATGAGTCAGAAGGAGGCAAAGTGCATCTTCCTGCGGCCCCGCCCACTGCCGCCAGGCCAGCACGAAAACGGGACAGGGTCGGACACAGGGGATCCGACTGCATGTAAACAGGACAGGCTCAGACAAAAGAGAACTGTTTGCATGTAAACAGGACAGGCTCAGACACTGGAGAACCGACTGCATGTAAACAGAACAGGCTCAGACACTGGAGAACCGACTGCATGTAAACAGAACAGGCTCAGACACTGGAGAACCGACTGCATGTAAACAGGACAGGCTCAGACACTGGAGAACCGACTGCATGTAAACAGGACAGGCTCAGACACTGGAGAACCGACTGCATGTAAACAGAACAGGCTCAGACACTGGAGAACCGACTGCATGTAAACAGAACAGGCTCAGACACTGGAGAACCGACTGCATGTAAACAGGACAGGCTCAGACACTGGAGAACCGACTGCATGTAAACAGAACAGGCTCAGACACTGGAGAACCGACTGCATGTAAACAGAACAGGCTCAGACTAAAGAGAACTGTTTGCATGTAAACAGGACAGGCTCAGACACGAGATCCGACTGCATGTAAACAGGGCAGGCTCAGACACTGGAGATCCGACTGCATGTAAACAGAACAGGCAAAGGGGATTCGACTGCATGTAAACAGAACAGGCAAAGGGGATTCGACTGCATGTAAACAGGGCAGGCTCAGACACCGTAACTAACTGCATGAAACAGGACAGGCTCAGTTACGCAATCTAATTTAAACAGAACAGGTTCTGACGCAGATGAGCTGGCTGCATAAAAACACGATAAAATCAAGCACAGGAGAAACTGTTAACAGGACAGGCTCAAACACGAGGAACCTCATATAAACAGGACAGGCTCATCCGCAGGAGAGTCTGCATATAAACAGGACAGGCTGAAGCTCAGGAGGGTCAGTCGACACCAAAACAGGACAGGCTCCTGGATCTGCCTGCACATAATCAGGGTGCGTGAAAACAGGACAGGCTTATACAGTACTATATCTAATGCAGGTAATGTGAGTGCACGTTATCAGGACAGGTATTCACAGGGCAGGTTTAAATGTGACATAGTTGGTCTGGCGGTGTATTATTATTTTTTTTTTATTAATCTTATTTCGTAAAGCGCCTACATATTCTGCAGCGCTGTACAATGGGGAGAACAAACATGAGACATACATGATAAATAAGGAAAAGACCACTCTGCCCCTAGTATATCGAGTCTAGGAAATACAGCACTTTAACCAAGTGCTCAGCCAGACGTCCCGTGAGCTTATACTCTATTATCAGGACAGGCTTGCACTGCCCTGGTTTACATATGATATACGGGGATCTGGCGGCGTATTATCAGGACAGGCATTCACAGGGCTGGTTTAAATGTGACGTAGTTGGTCTGGCATGGTATTATCAGGACAGGTTTGCACTGGACTGGTTTACATTTTGACGTGGGGGGGGTATCTGGCTAGGTATTATCAGGACAGGCTTACGCGTGACTGGTTTATATTTGACGCAGGATGCCGGGTTGCATATTATCAGGACAGGCTTGCGCACAATATCGTGGATGACGTATTGGCTGTGGCTGCAGGGGATCTCTTCTCCCCCCCCCCCCCCGAGGAGCCTCTGCTGTCGCCTCGTCTCCCTAATGTGCGTCTGATCCTGTCCTCAAGGGGCGAAACACGACGCAAGCTACGTCATATCTCTCTAAAGAGACAACACAACTGTCAGGGGCCCCAAAAGTCCTGGGGGGGGGGGCCTCCAGAAATCTGGGGCTACGCCCAAGCCAGGCGCTTATTAACCCCCGGTGGCTAGGATTCCCATGGCCAGGGTTACCTCATGGTCCATAGCTCTAGGTGCGGCTCTATTTATTGTCACCAAGTCGGCCATGTTTTCCTGGACACGTATTACTGATTCATGCAGAGGGGGAGCGCAGGGGAAAGTGCTGCCCTGCAACATGTATAATTCACACGCTGCAGGAAGGAAATCAAGGCAGGTCACCTGGGATTCCTTTATGATTTCTTACCTGCAGCGTGTGAATTATACATGCTGCGGGGTGGCATTTCATGCACTGCCCATCAGCATGAATATATTATGTGTCCAGGAAAACATGGCGGCCCTGGTGACCCCTAGGTTTATTGCAGATTGTAAAACCCCGATCACTGTTTAACATCTTTATTTTTTGTGTAAATGGGAGAAATAAAGGATTATTGTGTGACTGAAATAACAGAAAATTCCGCTTATTATCCGAGCGTGCTGCGACACTGCCTGAGTGGCCACTACTTCACCATTAATTAACTCCTACGCTTTTGTATTAATAAACTGGCTGACATGATGTCACTGGATGATGTCACACAGTCTTCATTAACCCCTGAAAAGCCAAAGCTGGCGTAACTCATCTCTATACGCGATTATCAAAGCTGGCTATTCCTCCCAAAATGCGACATTCTCACCAAGTAATCTCCAAAGCGGATAATCAGAGCACCGAAATTTCAGTGCTCTCTTGTTCGGTGCAATTCGGCGAGTTCAGTTCGCTGACCCTGTGGTGAATTCAGCATTCAGCTCAGTGTCCCTGAAGTGCGCTGAAGGGATTCGCCGATCAGACAGCCGAACGCAGCCGCAAACTGCCGAACGCAGGTGACAGACCGCCAAAAAAAAAACGATCGCCGACGAACTGAGGGGAAAAAAGAAGTAATTTTTTTTTAAAAAGGTATTTAAAAAAATAAAAATGCCTGGAAAAAAAAAAACAACCTATGAATAATAATAAAAAGTTCTGTTACAGAAAGAAGACGCCTTTTTTAAAAAAACGGGAATTAAAAATGTCCCTGAAAAAAAATCCACGAAAAATGCTTAAAAATTAAATAAAAATACTTTTTGCTGCAAATCAGAAGAATAAACGGTTAAATAAAAACTATGGGAAACGCCTGATTGAACCTGTCGTAATGAAGCACCAAAAATCAGGCCATTTCGGTGCAGTTCGGCGTTCTCTGACTAGATTAACCATTACTTCTCTGAGGGACAATTTCACTGTCTCACAAGGCCGGCGACCT
The DNA here is from genome assembly GCA_009667805.1 of Leptobrachium leishanense. Taxonomy (NCBI): domain Eukaryota; kingdom Metazoa; phylum Chordata; class Amphibia; order Anura; family Megophryidae; genus Leptobrachium; species Leptobrachium leishanense. The sequence goes on along the minus strand of RXON01004349.1, from coordinate 53,181 downwards.
GAGGCAAATTGCACCGTAATTTGCTGACAATTTGGCGAATTGTCAGCTTTCTGAATAGACGAACTGCCACAACATTGAACCGTACGGGGAAATTCATTGTTCGGTGGCAAGTTCGGCTCTAAGAAAAAACCCTCCAGTTTTCACCTTTTTTTACTGTGTATTGGATTACAGATTTCGGTGAACTTTCACCTCACAGAAAGGTTAATTTATGAATTAAAAGGGGAATTTTCAACTTTTCTGTGGAAAAATCCCCTCCATGTCTGTCAAGGAGTGAATGAGAACCTCCAGCATATCTGCAAGTGTCCCTATAGAGGAGGGAAAGTCCCTGATTTGTGCTGTCTGTCCCTGCTTTCTCTCATAATCTCCCTAGTTTTTGGGGCTCCTCCATATATTCAGGGTGTGCGGGTGTGTTTTTAGGGGCTCCTCCATATATTCAGGGTGTGTGGGCGTCTTTTTAGGGGTTCCTCCATATATTCAGGGTATACGGGTGTGTTTTTAGGGGCTCCTCCATATATTCAGGGTGTGTGGGCGTGTTTTTAGGGGCTCCTCCATATATTCAGAGTGTGCGGGTGTGTTTTTAGGGGTTCCTACATATATTCACGGTGTGCGGGTGTCTTTTAGGGACTCCTCCATATATTCAGGGTGTGTGGGTGTGTTTTTAGGGGCTCCTCCATATATTCAGGGTGTGCAGGTGTGTTTTTAGAGGCTCCTCCATATATTCAGGGTGTGTGGGTGTGTTTTTAGGGGCTCCTCCATATATTCAGGGTGTGCGGGTGTGTTTTTAGGGGCTCCTCCATATATTCAGGGTGTGGGGGTGTTTTTAGTGGCTCCTCCGTATATTCAGGGTGTGCGGGTGTGTGTTTTAGGGGCTCCTCCATATATTCAGGGTGTGCGGGTGTATTTTTAGGGGCTCCTCCATATATTCAGGGTGTGCAAGTGTGTTTTTAGGGGTTCCTCCATATATTCAGGGTGTGGGGGTGTTTTCAGGGGCTCCTCTGTATATTCAGGGTGTGCGGGTGTGTTTTTTAGGTGCTCCTCCATGTATTCAGGGTGTGCGGGTGTGTTTTTAGGGGCTCCTCCATGTATTCAGGGTGTGCGGGTGTTTTTAGGGGCTCCTCCATATATTCAGGGTGTGCGGGTGTTTTTAGGGGTTCCTCCATATATTCAGGGTGTGGGTGTCTTTTTAGGGGTTCCTCCATATATTCAGGGTGTGCGGATGTCTTTTTAGGGGTTCCTCCATATATTCAGGGTGTGTGGGTGTGTTTTTAGAGGTTCCTCCATATATTCAGGGTGTGCGGGTGTCTTTTTAGGGGCTCCTCCATATATTCAGGGTGTGTGGGTGTCTTTTTAGGGGTTCCTCCATATATTCAGGGTGTGCAGGTGTGATTTTAGGGGCTCCTCCATATATTCAGGGTGTGTGGGTGTCTTTTTAGGGGTTCCTCCATATATTCAGGGTGTGATTTTAGGGGCTCCTCCATATATTCAGGGTGTGTGGGTGTCTTTTTAGGGGTTCCTCCATATATTCAGGGTGTGTGGGTGTGATTTTAGGGGCTCCTCCATATATTCAGGGTGTGCGGGTGTGTTTTGTGGGTGAGTTGGATGTTATCGGATGTCGCTATTATTACATGTGAACATGTTATGTATTTATATTATATATAAAAAACAGGATTATTATCAGAAATTGGTGTTTACACGCGGCGCGCCACCTGACCGTGTAAGTGGGGCACATATTCCCTATAGACCTTACAGAACAATCCCGTGACGCGCGTCTTCTATCGGTGATCTGAATACCGCAACCTCCATTCGTCTTTGCCGGAGCTGCCTGTTTGCGGCCGATCTTTTTCAGCTTCTTCCACCTTGTAGTTTTTGTGACAGAAAAAAAAAGTTCCTTTTTGGAGCCGTGACATCTCTCTGGTATAAAATCCACATGCCGAAATTGCACGTCTCAACATATCAAACAGCCATTGTGGGCCCTGGAGTTCAGGAAATGGCGCAGGGGGCGGGGTCAGAGACCAGGCCACTCCCAGACTGTTTAAATGATGTCACAACGTAATGGGGCCTTTTATATATAAATAAAATGTGATTTAGAACAAAATATTATTTACAGCGAGAGATTTAGAACAGCATTTATTAGCGTTTACAGACTCATTATTACTGTGCAGCTCTGTTATACACCCGCACACCCTGAATATATGGAGGAACCCCTAAAAACACCCACACACCCTGAATATATGGAGGAACCCCTAAAAACACACCCGCACACCCTGAATATATGGAGGAACCCCTAAAAACACACCCACACACCCTGAATATATGGAGGAACCCCTAAAAACACACCCACACACCCTGAATATATGGAGGAGCCCCTAAAAACACACCCACACACCCTGAATATATGGAGGAGCCCCTAAAAATATACCCGCGCACCCTGAATATATGGAGGAACCCCTAAAAACACACCCGCACACCCTGAATATATGGAGGAGCCCCTAAAATACACCCGCACACCCTGAATATATGGAGTAGCCCCTAAAAAGACACCCACACACCCTGAATATATGGAGGAGCCCCTAAAAATACACCCACACACCCTGAATATATGGAGGAGCCCCTAAAAGACACCCGCACACCCTGAATATATGGAGGAGCCCCTAAAAAAGCACCCACACCCTGAATATATGGAGGAGCCCCTAAAAACACACCCGCACACCCTGAATATATGGAGGAGCCCCTAAAAGACACCCGCACACCTGAATATATGGAGGAGCCCTAAAAAACACACCCGCACACCCTGAATATATGGAGGAACCCCTAAAAACACACCCACACACTGAATATATGGAGGAGCCCCTAAAAACACACCCACACACTGAATATATGGAGGAGCCCCTAAAAACACACTTGCACACCCTGAATATATGGAGGAGCCCCTAAAATACACCCGCACACCCTGAATATATGGAGGAACCCCTAAAAACACACCCGCACACCCTGAATATATGGAGGAGCCCTAAAAATACACCCACACACCCTGAATATATGGAGGAACCCCTAAAAACACACACCCGCACACCCTGAATATATGGAGGAGCCCCTAAAAAGACACCCGCACACCCTGAATATATGGAGGAACCCCTAAAAACACACCCGCACACCCTGAATATATGGAGGAGCCCCTAAAAATACACCCGCACACCCTGAATATATGGAGGAACCCCTAAAAAGACACCCGCACACCCTGAATATATGGAGGAGCCCCTAAAAATACACCCGCACACCCTGATATATGGAGGAACCCCTAAAAAGACACCCGCACACCCTGAATATATGGGGAACCCCTAAAAAGACACCCACACACCCTGAATATATGGAGGAGCCCCTAAAAGACACCCGCACACCCTGAATATATGGAGGAGTCCCCTAAAAAGACACCCACACCCTGAATATATGGAGGAGCCCCTAAAAACACACTCGCACACCCTGAATATATGGAGGAGCCCCTAAAAGACACCCGCACACCCTGAATATATGGAGGAGCCCCTAAAAAACACACCCGCACACCCTGAATATATGGAGGAACCCTAAAAAGACACCCGCACACCCTGATATATGGAGGAGCCCCTAAAAACACCCGCACACACCTGATATATGGAGGAGCCCCTAAAAGACACCCGCACACCCTGAATATATGGAGGAGCCTACTAAAAAGACACCCACACCCTGAATATGTGGAGGAGCCCCTAAAAACACACCCGCACACCCTGAATATATGGAGGAACCCCTAAAAAAGACACCACACCCTGAATATATGGAGGAGCCCCTAAAAAACACACCGCCGCACACCCTGAATATATGGAGGAGCCCCTAAAAGACACCCGCACACCCTGAATATATGGAGGAGCCCCTAAAAGACACCCGCACACCCTGAATATATGGAGGAGCCCCTAAAAAGACACCCACACCCTGAATATATGGAGGAGCCCCTAAAAACACCCGCACACCCTGAATATATGGAGGAACCCCTAAAAACACACCTGCACACCCTGAATATATGGAGGAACCCCTAAAAACACACCCGCACACCCTGAATATATGGAGGAGTCCCCTAAAAAGACACCCGCACACCCTGAATATATGGAGGAGTCCCCGCACACCCTGAATATATGGAGGAGTCCCCTAAAAAGACACCCGCACACCCTGAATATATGGAGGAGTCCCCGCACACCCTGAATATATGGAGGAGTCCCCTAAAAAGACACCCGCACACCCTGAATATATGGAGGAGTCCCCGCACACCCTGGGGGTGTTGCCTTGATATGACTCCGCTAAGCAGCTGCATTTGTCACTATGATTTTTTTCTCGTGACTTTTTTGGGTCTTCTGGTGTTTTTGAGGGTCGTCTCCCAGCGCCCGTGTAACGGTTCACATGGCGGAGGAGGGGGGGGTTGAATATGACAGATTTAACCCTTAACGCGAGGTCAGGTGGGTCCATGGATGATGCTCGCTGCAGCGAGGCAGCAAGAAAAGGGCAAAAAGCACCATGGGAGGGGGGAAGGGTTGCGTCCCAGCGGCTGCAATGAGACCCTCACGTCCGTTGCATCTCTCCTCGAACGCGCGCTCCTGCCACGCTGCCTTTTCTATAGTGGCTCTCGCCGCCCGCCACGTGCATCTGCAATCACAATAGCAGCCGTCTGGCTCGCGGCCCCCGTACCAGCCCCAGCCGCAGCCAGTAGGAATTTGGTCTCCGCAGGAAGGGTGTAGCAACAAGGAGGCCGAGCTGCGATTGGATGGCGTTGCGGCGGTCCTCCCCACGATAGGGGGAAACGATCCTCAGTACGGGGTGAAATCGCTCGAACGCCTCCTGATATCCTGCGCTGCTGCTGCTGCATTGTTTTTTTTTTTTGGGAAGTGATTCAATGTTCTGCAAAGGAAAATTATAAAGAGAAAAAAGAAACGCCGACTTTAATTGCGTTGAAAAATGATGTAATTGCTCGCGCCGCCGCCTTTACCGTCCTCCTTTCTCTCAGCCTTTCGCTTGATGTGATGAGTACCACTGCCCTGCGCTAAAACTCCCATCACTCTCAGGCTGGACTCGCGCGACCGCACTGGACACGTCCGCTGTATCGCGCGTCACGCCGTCCGTCATGGAATTTTGAACGTATCGTAAGGGTAGAAGACACGACGCGCGTACGCACTATTTCACGCACATGAGAACGGCCATGGATTTTTGGGCGGCGTCAAAACGCTATGACGCGCGTCGAGGCATGCCTGCGGACGTGATGCTTTCTGTTGGACACTGAGCTCACAATCGATTGCTACGCGGAGCTTGGGTTCAGAATTTGTATTCCGTCGATCTAAAAACATTCTCTGGATGAAAGGGCAGATTCTCGGGGTCTCGGGGTGATCAGGCAGATTCTCGGGGTGATCAGGCAGGGTCTCACGGTGATCAGGCAGATTCTCGGGGTGATCAGGCAGGGTCTCACAGTGATCAGGCAGGGTCTCGGGGTGATCAGGCAGATTCTCGGGGTGATCAGGCAGGGTCTCGGGGTGATCAGGCAGATTCTCGGGGTGATCAGGCAGGGTCTCGGGGTGATCAGGCAGATTCTCGGGGTGATCAGGCAGGGTCTCGGGGTGATCAGGCAGATTCTCGGGGTGATCAGGCAGATTCTCGGGGTGATCAGGCAGGGTCTCGGGGTGATCAGGCAGATTCTCGGGGTGATCAGGCAGATTCTCGGGGTGATCAGGCAGGGTCTCGGGGTGATCAGGCAGGGTCTCGGGGTGATCAGGCAGATTCTCGGGGTGATCAGGCAGGGTCTCGGTGTGATCAGGCAGATTCTCGGGGTGATCAGGCAGGATCTCGGGGTGATCAGGCAGATTCTCGGGGTGATCAGGCAGGGTCTCGGGGTGATCAGGCAGGATCTCGGGGTGATCAGGCAGATTCTCGGGGTGATCAGGCAGGGTCTCGGGGTGATCAGGCAGGGTCTCGGGGTGATCAGGCAGATTCTCGGGGTGATCAGGCAGGGTCTCGGGGTGATCAGGCAGGGTCTCAGGGTGATCAGGCAGGGTCTCGGGGTGATCAGGCAGGGTCTCGGGGTGATCAGGCAGATTCTCGGGGTGATCAGGCAGGGTCTCGGGGTGATCAGGCAGGGTCTCCGGGTGATCAGGCAGATTCTCGGGGTGATCAGGCAGATTCTCGGGGTGATCAGGCAGGGTCTCAGGGTGATCAGGCGGGGTCTCGGGGTGATCAGGCAGATTCTCAGGGTGATCAGGCAGATTCTCGGGGTGATCAGGCAGGGTCTCGGGGTGATCAGGCGGGGTCTCGGGGTGATCAGGCTGGGTCTCGGGGTGATCAGGCAGATTCTCAGGGTGATCAGGCAGATTCTCGGGGTGATCAGGCAGATTCTCGGGGTGATCAGGCGGGGTCTCGGGGTGATCAGGTGGGGTCTCGGGGTGGTCAGGCGGGGTCTCGGGGTGATCAGACAGATTCTCGGGGTGATCAGGCAGGGTCTCGGGGTGATCAGCAGCGGGGTCTCGGGGTGATCAGGCAGGATCTCGGGGTGATCAGGCAGATTCTCGGGGTGATCAGGCAGGGTCTCGGGGTGATCATGCAGGGTCTCGGGTGATCAGGCAGGGTCTCGGGGTGATCAGGCAGATTCTCGGGGTGATCAGGCAGGGTCTCGGGGTGATCAGGCAGATTCTCGGGGTGATCAGGCAGGGTCTCGGGGTGATCAGGCAGGGTCTCGGGGTGATCAGGCAGGGTCTCCGGGTGATCAGGCAGATTCTCGGGGTGATCAGGCAGGGTCTCGGGGTGATCAGGCAGGGTCTCGGGGTGATCAGGCAGATTCTCGGGGTGATCAGGCAGGGTCTCGGGGTGATCAGGCAGGGTCTCAGGGTGATCAGGCAGATTCTCGGGGTGATCAGGCAGGGTCTCGGGTGATCATCAGCAGGGTCTCGGGGTGATCAGGCAGGGTCTCGGGGTGATCAGGCAGATTCTCGGGGTGATCAGGCAGGGTCTCGGGGTGATCAGGCAGATTCTCGGGGTGATCAGGCAGGGTCTCGGGGTGATCAGGCAGGGTCTCCGGTGATCAGGCAGATTCTCGGGTGATCAGGCAGGGTCTCGGGGTGATCAGGCAGGGTCTCGGGGTGATCAGGCAGATTCTCGGGTGATCAGGCAGGGTCTCAGGGTGATCAGGCAGGGTCTCAGGGTGATCAGGCAGATTCTCGGGGTGATCAGGCAGGGTCTCGGGGTGATCAGGCAGGGTCTCGGGGTGATCAGGCAGGGTCTCGGGGTGATCAGGCAGGGTCTCGGGGTGATCAGGCGGGGTCTCGGGGTGATCAGGCAGATTCTCAGGGTGATCAGGCAGATTCTCGGGGTGATCAGGCGGGGTCTCGGGGTGATCAGGCGGGGTCTCAGGGTGATCAGGCAGATTCTCGGGGTGATCAGGCAGGATCTCGGGGTGATCAGGCGGGGTCTCGGGGTGATCAGGCAGATTCTCGGGGTGATCAGGCAGGGTCTCGGGGTGATCAGGCAGGGTCTCAGGGTGATCAGGCAGATTCTCGGGGTGATCAGGCAGGGTCTCGGGGTGATCAGGCAGATTCTCGGGGTGATCAGGCAGATTCTCAGGGTGATCAGGCAGATTCTCGGGGTGATCAGGCAGGGTCTCAGGGTGATCAGGCAGATTCTCGGGGTGATCAGGCAGATTCTCAGGGTGATCAGGCAGGGTCTCGGGGTGATCAGGCGGGTCTCGGGTGATCAGGCAGATTCTCGGGGTGATCAGGCAGGGTCTCGGGGTGATCAGGCAGATTCTCGGGTGATCAGGCGGGGTCTCGGGCTGATCAGGCAGGGTCTCGGGGTGATCAGGCAGATTCTCGGGGTGATCAGGCGGGGTCTCGGGCTGATCAGGCGGGGTCTCGGGGTGATCAGGCAGATTCTCGGGGTGATCAGACAGGGTCTCGGGGTGATCAGGCAGGGTCTCGGGGTGATCAGGCAGGGTCTCGGGGTGATCAGGCAGATTCTCGGGGTGATCAGGCAGATTCTCGGGGTGATCAGGCAGGGTCTCGGGGTGATCAGGCGGGGTCTCGGGGTGATCAGGCAGATTCTCGGGGTGATCAGGCAGGGTCTCGGGGTGATCAGGCAGATTCTCGGGGTGATCAGGCAGATTCTCGGAGTGATCAGGCGGGGTCTCGGGGTGATCAGGCGGGGTCTCGGGGTGATCAGGCAGATTCTCGGGGTGATCAGGCAGGGTCTCGGGGTGATCAGGCGGGGTCTCGGGGTGATCAGGCGGGGTCTCGGGGTGATCAGGCAGATTCTCGGGGTGATCAGGCAGGGTCTCGGGGTGATCAGGCAGATTCTCGGGGTGATCAGGCAGGGTCTCGGGCTGATCAGGCGGGGTCTCGGGGTGATCAGGCAGATTCTCGGGGTGATCAGGCAGGGTCTCGGGGTGATCAGGCGGGGTCTCGGGGTGATCAGGCGGGGTCTCGGGGTGATCAGGCAGATTCTCGGGGTGATCAGGCAGGGTCTCGGGGTGATCAGGCGGGGTCTCGGGGTGATCAGGCAGGGTCTCGGGGTGATCAGGCGGGGTCTCGGGGTGATCAGGCAGATTCTCGGGGTAGATGACCAGTTTCCCAGTGTGATTATTGAGAGGGATGAGGCCGGTTGAGCCCTGTGGCATCTCTTGTGGTTTTCGCGTGGTTTTGGGGTGCACTGCCCTGGTCTCGGGGCACGTTGCTCTGTTCGTGGGGTCTTTAGGAAGGTAAAATATATAGAGACTTCAAGGTTATTCTTTGGCCCTGCTTGACCTCAGGTGTCCCGGCGGCAGCAGGGGGGATATATTTAAGGTATGGCTCAGCAGGGACTCTCTGAAGATCCGACGAGCTGAGATCCGAACCCGGGAAGAAACGGCGAGTCACGTAGAATAACAGCGACGCAATCTGCCTCGTCACTGCGTCACCAGGGGAAAATTTACAGAAAAACCCCCTGTGACCTGCGCAGCAACAAAGTGCAAGCAGGAGCCTGCCTGCCTGCGGGGGGCGCCACGTGGGGCCACATACCCAGCTGTATAATGAAATACGGTGGGGTGGCAGAGGTGGGCACAAAGCTGCACGGGGAGCGAGGCTGCTGGTGTGTTCCTTCAATAAACCGCAACTCACCCCATGTCTATCTCCCCTTCTCCCTCACCCCATGTCTATCTCCCCTTCTCCCTCACCCCGTGTCTATCTCCCCTTCTCCCTCACCCCATGTCTATCTCCCCTTCTCCCTCACCCCATGTCTATCTCCCCTTCTCCCTCACCCCGTGTCTATCTCCCCTTCTCCCTCACCCCGTGTCTATCTCCCCTTCTCCCTCACCCCGTGTCTATCTCCCCTTCTACCTCACCCCATGTCTATCTCCCCTTCTCCCTCACCCCGTGTCTATCTCCCCTTCTACCTCACCCCATGTCTATCTCCCCTTCTCCCTCACCCCATGTCTATCTCCCCTTCTACCTCACCCCATGTCTATCTCCCCTTCTACCTCACCCCATGTCTATCTCCCTTCTCCCTCACCCCATGTCTATCTCCCCTTCTCCCTCACCCCATGTATATCTCCCCTTCTCCCTCACCCCATGTCTATCTCCCTTCTCCCTCACCCCGTGTCTATCTCCCCTTCTCCCTCACCCCATGTCTATCTCCCCTCTCCTCACCCCATGTCTATCTCCTCTTCTCCCTCACCCCATGTCTATCTCCCCTTCTCCCTCACCCCATGTCTATCTCCCCTTCTCCCTCACCCCATGTCTATCTCCCCTTCTCCCTCACCCCATGTCTATCTCCCCTTCTACCTCACCCCATGTCTATCTCCCCTTCTCCCTCACCCCATGTCTATCTCCCCTTCTCCCTCACCCCGTGTCTATCTCCCCTTCTACCTCACCCCGTGTCTATCTCCCCTTCTCCCTCACCCCATGTCTATCTCCCCTTCTCCCTCACCCCAATGTCCTCTCCATTGTCCTTCTCCCCATATTTTCTATCGCCCCATCTCCCTCACCTCATCGTCCTTCTCCCCATCTCCCTCACCTCATCGTCCTTCTCCCCATCTCCCTCTCTCAATCTCATGCCCCATGTCCACTTTCCCGTCTCCCTCATTCCATTTCTTTGTTGCTTTGCGTGTTTGTGTACGGTGTGTGACATTGTATACGTGTCCGGCGTCATGTATGTGCGTGGCGCGCGGTGTCAGGGTGCGGTGCGCCCCGGGTTCTGCTTAATTGCACATATTATTTCATAGCGATACTGTGACTTTAAAATGGAGCGTCGGCCAAAGAATGTAAATCCCCGCAGTATGGGGGCTCGGGAGAAGCAGTCAGGGTTCATGGCGGCCCCCATCGAGCTGTCAGCGGAGGGGCCGGCGGCTGGGACGCTCGCACACAGATGCATTACGCCATGGCGTGTGGCAGGAAGCTGACTCATCCTGAGGCTTTTGGTGAGAACGTAACGGCCTCTGTGTTTTCACGTGAACACGTGCTGTTTTTTTCTGTTTTAGATCAAAAATCCCCTTTTCTGTGGTTTTCATTTCGGCGCCTGCTGTGATCACAGGGCGATGTCACCCCCCTGGCCCTGACACACGCACGAGGCTCCCGCGGGGATCACTGCGTCTGCTGACTGCGTGGAACGTGTACTGACGCACAACAACGCACGGCGACGTAAAGACGTCAAAACGCCCATCATTCTCAGCCAGGCGGCTCCGGGTTAGGGGGACGTGATGGGGACACTGCGATCCTGTGCGTGTGGTTTGGAAGCTGTGACCATGGTGATCGCCCCCCTGTACCTTACATTGAGAAGGGGGAGGGGGATACAGGTATGTCTCCCTTGGGGCAACTAGTAGCTCTGTAGAGGCAAGTGTCACACCCTGACGCCCCTCACCATCAAGAAAACGAAAATGGATCTGTTCCACCAGCAGCGGGGATCTCCTGTGCCATCCATGGCAGGGAGCGAAAGCTTTGAGTGGCATGACATCATCAAGTAAACTGGCATGGCCAGCCCTGGCACCAAATGCACTCTGACATCACAGTGTACTCTAGCATGGAGGGGGCTGATACCAAATGTGTCATCATGACATCACCATGGAAAGGGGTCATGCCATCAGCAAGTAAACTTTTGTACCTAAGGTTGGCACCAGATATTCTGTGACATCACCATATAACCTGGCATGGCTCAGGCTGGCACCAGGTGTACTGTGACATCATGAAGTAATCTAGCATGGCTCGGGATGGCATCTGGTGGCACTGTGACATTTCCATGTAACCTCTCATGGCTAGGGTTGGCACCAAATGTAGCTCACATCACTGTGTATTCTGGCATCGCTAGGGCTGGCACCAGATGCACTATGACATCACCATTTAACATGGCATGGCTGGAAACGGATGCACTGTGATATCACCATTTAACATGGCATGGCTGGCACCAGATGCACTGTGACATCACCATATAACTTGGCATGGCTAAGTTTAGCACCAAATGTACTGTGACATTGCCACTGGCATAGCTAGGGCTGGCACCTGATGCACTGTGACATCACAAAGTAATCTGGCATTGCTAGGGCTGGCATCAGGTGGCACTGTCACATCACCAAATAACCTGGCAAAGCCAGTGCTGTCACCATATGGACTTTGACATCACCATGTATCCTGGCGTGGCTATGGCTCGCATCCAATGCAGCATGTCACCTGGCAGGATTAGGGTTGGCACTGGGTAAACTGTGCCTTCACCACGTATCCTGGCATGGATAGGGCTGACATCCAGTGTGCCATGTAAACTGGCATGACTAGGGTTGGCACACAATGCTCTATGACATCACCATATAACATAGCAAGGAGGAGGCTGGCATCCAGTGCACCATGACATCACCATTTAATCGGGCGAGGAGAAGACTGGCATCAGCCATGTAGCATGGCTAGGACTGGCACCAGATGACATCACCGTATAACCTGGCAAGTCACCGTGTACCCTGACAAGGGTAGAGCTGGCACTGACGCACATCTAAAACTTGTTGGCTCTAGGGCTCAGATTCGCCTTCATTTACCCTGGTATATCGATCCGAGTATTCAGCGCAGCGCGATAAACCCACCTCAATGCAATGAAAGCCGGGTGGCTGAGGGGATTATTCACTAAACTGCGAAATGTGGAAGATGTGATAAAACAAAAAGAAAGTTCGAGGTAAAATAATACCCGAATTCACGCCTCAGCGAATAAGCCCCGGCGTGTTTGTGGACCGCAGTGCGCCGAGGCGGCCTGGTTACATAAGCTAAAAAAAAAAAGTAAACAGCCGATAAAATGAAATTAATGGGACTTCCAGTTTAGATCTTTCTAATATTATCTCTAGAAACCCGGAGCAACAGGAGCCGCCTCCTTAAATACCATCTCCATCGCCCGAATAAAAGGAAGCCAGAGCCGCGTGCCCATAGGCTGCCAGCGCAGGCCAATCCACTCATCCCGTTTCCCTAGAAACGGCGTATGGGAGGATGCAAATGCCAATTTCTCAATGATTTCACCCATTCTGAGCCAGAACAACCCCCTCCCTTTCCCCCCTGGTAATCGCTCTATTCAATCCTCCGCAGCGACATGACAACACCGGCTGCAAATAACCCTGCGCTCGCCATGATGGGAGTGATGATCCGCAAGGCACCTATGTGCGCACAGGACAGCACAGCGCAGGCTGCTGTGACCCACATTGCAAAACTCTGCGGAACACCGTATATATGTATTGTTTTTATGTGTTTATATCCTCACCCCGATGGATGTTACTGACTGCGAATATGTTTACTTTAGCTCCACAGCAATAAAACCCACAGTAATGTGCGGTGTGTATGAGCGTATCACAGAGCTCCACAGCAATAAAACCCACAGTAATGTGCGGTGTGTATGAGCGTATCACAGAATCCACAGCAATAAAACTCACAGTAATGTGCGGTGTGTATGAGCGTATCACAGAATCCACAGTAATAAAACTCCCAGTAATGTGCGGTGTGTATGAGCGTATCACAGAATCCACAGCAATAAAACTCACAGTAATGTGCGGTGTGTATGAGCGTATCACAGAATCCACAGCAATAAAACTCACAGTAATGTGCGGTGTGTATGAGTGTATCACAGAATCCACAGCAATAAAACTCACAGTAATGTGCAGTGTGTATGAGCGTATCACAGAATCCACAGCAATAAAACTCACAGTAATGTGCAGTGTGTATCAGTGTATCACAGAATCCACAGCAATAAAACTCACAGTAATGTGCAGTGTGTATCACTGTATCACAGAATCCACAGCAATAAAACTCACAGTAATGTGCGGTGTGTATGAGAGTGTCACAGAATCCACAGCAATAAAGCTCACAGTAATGTGCAGTGTGTATCAGTGTATCACAGAATCCACAGCAATAAAACTCACAGTAATGTGCAGTGTGTATCAGTGTATCACAGAATCCACAGCAATAAAACTCACAGTAATGTGCGGTGTGTATGAGAGTGTCACAGAATCCACAGCAATAAAACTCACAGTAATGTGCAGTGTGTATGAGTGTATCACAGAGCTCCACAGCAATAAAACTCACAGTAATGTGCGGTGTGTATGAGTGTATCACAGAGCTCCACAGCAATAAAACTCACAGTAATGTGTGGTGTGTATGAGTGTAACACAGAGCTCCACGGCAATAAAACACACAGTAATGTGCAGTGTGTATGAGTGTATCACAGAGCTCCACAGCAATAAAACTCACAGTAATGTGCGGTGTGTATGAGTGTATCACAGAGCTCCACAGCAATAAAACTCACAGTAATGTGCGGTGTGTATGAGTGTATCGCAGAGCTCCACAGCAGAGCCGTAGCGAGCTCCTTTTGTACCCGAGGCACAAACCGAAAATTGTGCCCCCCCACATAATTTTAAAAATCAGAGTCCCCGACCAGTGGCGCAGTGCTAAGCTCCTGGATGCTCCCCGCGACCAGAAGCAGTGGATCGGACCACCCTTTGCGCTGTGGGATGAGAGGCAAGTATGTGATTTTGGGGGGGGGGGTTCCAGCTGGTGCTGACTGATTCTGCAGAAGCGGCATCACTTAGCGCCAGCGTCTAGCTGTGGGTAACGTCTGTAGCTATGGCGGGACTTTGTAATCCTAACGCTATTTACTCTTTGCGCTTCCCATGTTAAGTATAGGGAGCGCAAAGTACAGTAACCTCGTGCAGAAAAGCACAATCTCCTGGATTTATTAACCTGTTACCGTTGGGATTGTAATATGAGGGTCCTGTGCTAGGATGAGATATGGGCAGCATGCAGTAACCTCATTTAACCCAGCACCAACGCTCACATGTGTGAGTGCTAGCGTTAAGGAGGTGATGGGGCCCTACATATATAGTGCACACACAGAATACATGTACAAATACAGTACACACAGAATACATGCACGTATAGCAAAAGAACATTTAGCATAATATACACCCCCCCAGAATAATGTACACAGCACTGAGCCCCCACACTATTTTCCCCAGTTCATATGGATATTATTGACCCCAGCTCATATGGGTATATATTGTCCCAGTTCACATGGATATGCCCCCTGGTCTCATGGATATTGCCCCAGCTCTCATCATGGATAATGCCCCCTGGTCTCATGGATATTGCACCCAGGTCTCATGGATAGTGCCCCCAGGTCTCATGGATAATGCCCACAGGTCTCATGGATAGTGCCCCCAGGTCTCATGGATAGTGCCCCCAGGTCTCATGGATAATGCCCACAGGTCTCATGGATAGTGCCCCCAGGTCTCATGGATAGTGCCCCCAGGTCTCATGGATATTGCCCCCAGGTCTCATGGATAATGCCCACCAGGTCTCATGGATAATGCCCCCTGGTCTCATGGATATTGCCCCAGCTCTCATCATGGATAGTGCCCCCAGGTCTCATGGATAATGCCCCCAGGTCTCATGGATAATGCCCCCAGGTCTCATGGATATTGCCCCCAGGTCTCATGGATAGAGCCCCCAGGTCTCATGGATAATGCCCCCAGGTCTCATGGATAGAGCCCCCAGGTCTCATGGATATTGCCCCCAGGTCTCATGGATAGAGCCCCCAGGTCTCATGGATATTGCCCCCAGGTCTCATGGATTGTGCCCCCAGCTCACCTTTCATTGCCGGTGGCCGCGTGCTTCCTGCTAGAACGGCCGCTGACAGGAAGTGCAGCCGCTCACCTGGGATCGATGAAACAGGCGAGTGGCTGCACTTCCTGTCAGCGGCCGTTCTAGCAGGAAGTACGTGGCCGCCGGCAATCATTCGGGCTGGGGGCCACAGCTTCACAGCTGTGAAAGGGCACAGCCATGGCTCGAGTCCTGCGGGAACGCTGCGGGAACACAGGTTCCCGCAGCGTTCCCGCAGGACTCGAGCCATGGCTGCACCCCTTTACAGCTGTGCCCGAGGCACGTGTCTCACTCGCCTCGCCCTTCCTACGGCCCTGCTCCACAGCAATAAAACTCACAGTAATGTGCGGTGTGTATGAGCATATCACAGAGCTCCACAGCAATAAAACTGACAGTAATGTGCGGTGTGTATGAGCATATCACAGAGCTCCCCAGCAATAAAACTCACAGTAATGTGCGGTGTGTATGAGCGTATCATAGAGCCCCACAGCAATAAAACTCACAGTAATGTGCGGTGTGTATGAGCGTATCACTGAGCCCCACAGCAATAAAACTCACAGTAATGTGCGGTGTGTATGAGCGTATCACTGAGCCCCACAGCAATAAAACTCACAGTAATGTGCGGTGTGTATGAGCGTATCACTGAGCCCCACAGCAATAAAACTCACAGTAATGTGCGGTGTATATATGTGGGCCCTGTGTTTTTTTGCTGCGTTTGGAGGACACGTTGGTCCTGCCGTTATATTCCTCACAGTCCTGGCCTCGTACATACTGAATAATTTGTGCCGTCAGGCTCTGGGTTTATTTCGTTGCAGGATCCTGACGTTATCAGAATATGCAGAAAACATATCTCACACCAGCTCTGCCCTGACCTGCCCTCCCTGAGCTCCTCCAGGGCAATGTGACTCTGGGCATCGCTGCCCCTGGCACCAAACCTCCCACCAGAGAACTCAGCGATCTGGCCCGGGGCACACAGGATAGGAAGCAGATGGCTCAGGCCTGGTGAGGAGGAGGAGGGGGCGGCCTGTGTACACGGAAGGTGCAGAGGAATGATGAATGGACTAAACAAACCAACATAAAAAACAAACACACAAAAATACACGGAATAACGTGTGACTTTCATTAAGATTAGGGGATTTCATTCCCTAAAACATAACGGGTGAGAATTTCAGCGAGAATCCACCCAGTAACACGTACCGTAACCACAATGCAACCAAGCTGGGACTGACCGAAATCATGAGAAACCTGGAGGTATATATATATTAAAGTGAAAACAGAACCCTAAAATTTAAGCACATATTAAAATTTGTTTTATTGCTGTGGGGCTCTATGATACGCTCATACACACTGCACATTACTGTGAGTTTTATTGCTGTGAAGCTCTGTGATGCGCTCATACACACCGCACATTACTGTGAGATTTATTGCTGTGGAGCTCTGTTATACGCTCATACACACCGCACATTACTTTGAGTTTTATTGCTGTGGTTTCTGTGATGCACTCATACACCCCGCACATTACTGTGAGTTTTATTGCTGTGAAGCTCTGTGATACGCTCATACACCCCGCACATTACTGTGAGTTTTATTGCTGTGAAGCTCTGTGATGAGCTCATACACACCGCACATTACTGTGAGTTTTATTGCTGTGAAGCTCTGTGATACGCTCATACACCCCGCACATTACTGTGAGTTTTATTGCTGTGGAGCTCTGTGATACGCTCATACACACCGCACATTACTGTGAGTTTTATTGCTGTGGAGCTCTGTTATACGCTCATACACCCCGCACATTACTGTGAGTTTTATTGCTGTGAAGCTCTGTGATGCGCTCATACACACCGCACATTACTGTGAGTTTTATTGCTGTGGAGCTCTGTGATACGCTCATACACACCGCACATTGCTGTGAGTTTTATTGCCGTGGAGCTCTGTGATACGCTCATACACAGTGCACATTACTGTGAGTTTTATTACCGTGAAGCTCTGTGATATGCTCATACACACCGCACATTACTGTGAGTTTTATTGCTGTGCAGCTCTGTGATACGCTCATACACACCGCACATTACTGTGAGTTTTATTGCTGTGGAGCTCTGTGATATGCTCATACACACCGCACATTACTGTGAGTTTTATTGCTGTGGAGCTCTGTGATAGGCTCATACACACCGCACATTACTGTGAGTTTTATTGTGAAGAGCTCCTCTTTCGATTTGAAAGAATTTGAATCGTTTGTTAAATAATAATATTATTTTTATTCCACGCGTCTCTGTGTAAACAAAACAGAAGAAATGGTAAAAAGCTGCAGGAATTAAATGATATGTGTAATATATATATAATCATGACGCTGAGTGTGGAGAATGAGGTAATGAAGGTCTGATCTTGTGCAGGAATGCGGGGTTTTCGCGCTGGGTTACGGCAGGGGAAGTCCCGGGGATGTGGGTTCCTTTTTTAGGAGTGTTGCTCGCTGCTTATTGTTCAGGACACGTCGTGGTAATAGAGGCGCGTCCTGAGTGCTGTTTCATGTTGTTGCATCAGACTGACTTTACCTTCTTTAGGGCGTCGTGTGGTGACCCTGAATTTGGTACCTTTTTACCCTCGAAACCGGTTACAGATAATCTTGGCCCTCCTTATGTTCTTGAACTACAATTCCCATAATGCTCGGTGAGCCTGTGATATCCATGCAGCGCGAGACGCTTGTGTAATGTCACTTGATGTAACGTTGGGCAATTTGCCTCCAAGATGATGTATTGAAGGACCGCGGGGGGGGGGGGGACTTGTGCGAACGTAATGCAGAGTTTTTGATGACATCACCTTTACGTGTCTCGTAAATAAAAGCAGGATGTTATGTTGTACGTTTTGTATATTTCATTCAATATTTATTGAAATTTGTTGCTTCTGTTACAGAAAATCCCCCCAAACCTAATCTCTTTACTAATGCTTTTACTGTGTAATGATTGAACAATATCACATGAAGACATCGCCTTGGTATAGGTTTATTTAGCGCAACCAAACAAACCATGTTAAACCTTATAACACCCAGAAAAAATAATAACAATAATGAAAACATAACTATTATAAAGGGGCTAAGATAGGAAATGTCAATGAATGCCAGGCTGTACCATGCAGTGCCACCCTCTGCATTGCTGTGCCACCCTCTGCCATGCTGTGCCACTCTCTGCCACGGTGCACCATGCTATGCCACTCTCTGCCACGATACACCATGCTATGCTACTCTCTGCCACGGTGCACCATGCTATGCTACTCTATGCCACGGTGCACCATGCTATGCTACTCTCTGCCACGGAGCACCATGCTATGCCACTCTCTGCCACGCTACACCATGCTATGCTACTCTCTGCCACGATACACCATGCTATGCTACTTTCTGCCACGGTGCACCATGCTATGCTACTCTATGCCACGGTGCACCATGCTATGCTACTTTCTGCCACGGTGCACCATGCTATGCTACTCTATGCCACGGTGCACCATGCTATGCTACTCTCTGCCACGGTGCACCATGCTATGCTACTCTATGCCACGGTGCACCATGCTATGCTACTCTCTGCCACGATACACCATGCTATGCTACTTTCTGCCACGGTACACCATGCTATGCTACTCTATGCCACGGTACACCATGCTATGCTACTCTATGCCACGGTGCACCATGCTATGCCACTCTCTGCCACGCTACACCATGCTATGCTACTCTCTGCCACGATACACCATGCTATGCTACTTTCTGCCACGATATACCATGCTATGCTACTTTCTGCCACGGTGCACCATGCTATGCCACTCTCTGGCTTGCTACACCATGCTATGCTACTCTATGCTACGGTGCACCATGCTTTGCCACTCTCTGCCATGCTACACCATGCTATGCTACTTTCTGCCATGGTGCACCATGCTATGCCACTCTCTGCCATGCTACACCATGCTGTGCCACTCTCTGCCACGCTAAACCATGCTATGCCACTCTCTGCCATGCTATGCTACTCTCTGCCACGGTGCACCATGCCATGCCACTCTCTGCCACGGTGCAGCATGCTATGCTACTCTCTGCTACGGTGCACCATGCTATGCTACTCTATGCCATACTACACCATGCTATGCTACTCTCTGCTACGGCGCACCATGCTATGCTACTCTCTGCCACACTACACCATGCTATGCTACTCTTTGCCACGGTGCACCATGCTATGCCACTCTCTGCCACACTACACCATACTATGCTACTCTTTGCCACGGTGCACCATGCTGTGCTACTCTCTTCCACGATGCACTATTTCATGCAGAACTGAAGACAGGGAAAAGTGCTGCCCTGCAACATGTATAATTCATATGCTGCAGGATGGAAATCAAGGCGTCACCTGATTCCTTTCCTGACGTGTATGGATTATACATGCTGCGGGGTGGCATTTTTCATACACTGCCCATCAGCATGAATACATTATATGTGTCCAGGAAAACTTTGCCAACCTGGCTATAGCCGGGGGCTCCCTCTGATCTTCTTTGAGTCCTGTGGACCCCAGAGGAAGCTTCCAGCAGCGGCACCAGCCCTGCATATTGTGAATAGAGCTGCTAATATAGCGCCGCGCTCGTAATAGAGCCGGTAATCAGCGGCTGCTAATGGATAACGACTGGAGCCAAAAGGATTGATTATTCCCTGTACATTGTACACCCCCCTAAAAAAAAAACAACCTCTGCAACATTGTCTGGAGCCTCTGTGTTAGAGTTCTGTTTCCATTCTGTGCACTTGTTGCTGTTACATTGTTTGGAGCCTCTGTGTAAGTTCTGTTTCCATTCTGTGCACTTGTTGTTACATTGTCTGGAGCCTCTGTGTAAGTTCTGTTTCCATTCTGTGCACTTGTTGTTGTTACATTGTCTGTGGCCTCTGTGTATGTTCTGTTTCCATTCTGTGCACTTGTTGCTGTTACATTGTTTGGAGCCTCTGTGTAAGTTCTGTTTCCATTCTGTGCACTTGTTGTTGTTACATTGTTTGGAGCCTCTGTGTAAGTTCTGTTTACATTCTGTGCACTTGTTGTTGTTACATTGTCTGTGGCCTCTGTGTAAGTTCTGTTTACATTCTGTGCACTTGTTGTTGTTACATTGTTTGGAGCCTCTGTGTAAGTTCTGTTTACATTCTGTGCACTTGTTGTTGTTACATTGTCTGGGGCCTCTGTGTAAGTTCTGTTTACATTCTGTGCACTTGTTGTTGTTACATTGTCTGGAGCCTCGGTGTAAGTTCTGTTTACATTCTGTGCACTTGTTGTTGTTACATTGTTTGGAGCCTCTGTGTAAGTTCTGTTTACATTCTGTGCACTTGTTGTTGTTACATTGTCTGGGGCCTCTGTGTATGTTCTGTTTCCATTCTGTGCACTTCTTGTTGTTACATTGTCTGGAGCCTCTGTGTATGTTCTGTTTACATTCTGTGCACTTGTTGTTGTTACATTGTCTGGAGCCTCTGTGTAAGTTCTGTTTACATTCTGTGCACTTCTTGTTGTTACATTGTCTGGGGCCTCTGTGTATGTTCTGTTTCCATTCTGTGCACTTGTTGTTGTTACATTGTCTGGAGCCTCTGTGTAAGTTCTGTTTACATTCTGTGCACTTGTTGTTGTTACATTGTCTGTGGCCTCTGTGTTAGAGTTCTGTTTCCATTCTGTGCACTTGTTGCTGTTACATTGTCTGGAGCCTCTGTGTAAGTTCTGTTTACATTCTGTGCACTTGTTGTTGTTACATTGTTTGGAGCCTCTGTGTTAGAGTTCTGTTTCCATTCTGTGCACTTGTTGTTACATTGTCTGGAGCCTCTGTGTAAGTTCTGTTTACATTCTGCGCACTTGTTGTTACATTGTTTGGAGCCTCTGTGTAAGTTCTGTTTCCATTCTGTGCACTTGTTGTTGTTACATTGTCTGGAGCCTCTGTGTATGTTCTGTTTACATTCTGCGCACTTGTTGTTGTTACATTGTCTGGAGCCTCTGTGTAAGTTCTGTTTACATTCTGTGCACTTGTTGTTGTTACATTGTCTGGAGCCTCTGTGTAAGTTCTGTTTCCATTCTGTGCACTTGTTGTTGTTACATTGTTTGGAGCCTCTGTGTATGTTCTGTTTCCATTCTGTGCACTTGTTGTTGTTACATTGTTTGGAGCCTCTGTGTATGTTCTGTTTCCATTCTGTGCACTTGTTGTTGTTACATTGTTTGGAGCCTCTGTGTAAGTTCTGTTTACATTCTGTGCACTTGTTGTTGTTACATTGTTTGGAGCCTCTGTGTAAGTTCTGTTTACATTCTGTGCACTTGTTGTTGTTACATTGTTTGGAGCCTCTGTGTATGTTCTGTTTCCATTCTGTGCACTTGTTGTTGTTACATTGTTTGGAGCCTCTGTGTAAGTTCTGTTTACATTCTGTGCACTTGTTGTTGTTACATTGTCTGGAGCCTCTGTGTAAGTTCTGTTTACATTCTGTGCACTTGTTGTTGTTACATTGTTTGGAGCCTCTGTGTAAGTTCTGTTTACATTCTGTGCACTTGTTGTTGTTACACTGTTTGGAGCCTCTGTGTATGTTCTGTTTCCATTCTGTGCACTTGTTGTTGTTACATTGTCTGGAGCCTCTGTGTATGTTCTGTTTACATTCTGTGCACTTGTTGTTGTTACATTGTCTGGAGCCTCTGTGTAAGTTCTGTTTACATTCTGTGCACTTGTTGTTACATTGTCTGGAGCCTCTGTGTAAGTTCTGTTTACATTCTGTGCACTTCTTGTTGTTACATTGTTGCAGCAGTTATCTCTGTTCATTACATTATGACCCTGACTGATGACACCCTGCTTTGCATTGACAATTTCTCGTTGTGCCATCGATGAACTACAACTCCCAGGATTCTTCTTATATAAAGCTGTAAGGCTGAGAGCATCATGGGAAATGAGGTTGGCGCCACATTAGGATCCGTCACAAGTTAAGCAGTGCTGTCTTCTTTGGTTGCTCACTGATGGTGTGGATGGCCTCAGCCGGCTAGTTGGTGCCACTAGGAATCAGCAACCTTGGCTCCCTGATGTTTTGGGAACTACATCTCCCATGATGCTCAGTCCCCCATTAGGCTGACTGAGCCACATGGCAAATGTAGTTCCCAAAACATCAGGGAGCCAAGGTTTCTGACCCCTGCGGCTAGGGAAACAGGTCGGCCATGTTTTCCTAACACATATTACTATTTCATACAGAGGGGGGGAGCATTGGGGAAAGTGCTGCCCTGCAACATGTATAATTCATATGCTGCAGGAAGGAAATCAAGGCAGGTCACCTGGGATTCCTTTGTGATTTCTTACCTGCAGCGTATGGATTATACATGCTGCAGGGTGGCATTTTTCATGCACTGCCCATCAGCATGAATAAATTATATGTGTGCAGGTAAACATGGAGGATCTGGCAACCGTATTACATGCTAAAGCAGGGATCTCAAACTCCGGCCCCCGTCCCCAAATGTTTCTGGATTACAACTCCAATGATTCTCTGGTCATCTATTGAAGTCAAAGAATTCTGGGAATTGTAGGCCACAAACAAACAAGGGAGGGGGTGGTTTGAGACCTCTGCTCTAAGGCTGGGGTCAGACGAGCGTGATTTCTACGGGCTGTACGTCCGTGCAGTACGGACATCGTCAGTACGGATGACGCAGTAGTGGTCACACAGTCCGTTTTTTCACTGAAGTTATTTTTTGACGGATGTAGGAGGGGAAAATAAATTACAATGAAAAAACATTCTGTCCGTCAAAAATGCTGGACGTATAAATGCAGTCCGTCTGACCATGCTCCATCACTCACACACAAAGCTATGCAGACGTTGTGGACGTGGCGCACTCCGCACGTCCGTTCTAGCAGTATTACGTTCTTGCCTAACCTGCGTCCGTTTGCCGCGGCCGTTGTGCGTCCGCAGTTCAGTGCGGACGTACTTCATGTGTCAGGCTCCAATGGACTTACTTTCATGCTATCACGGACGTACTTTTAGGCACAATCACGGACGTGAACACTACGCTCGTCTGACCCCAGCCTTAAGGGTTAATCTGCAGGGTTAAAAAGGAGAAAATTAGAAAATACAATTTAAATGCTGCAGACACAGCTCCAACACTTGCAGCGGCGCATCACACTGATTATATAGATGAGATATGAGAAGGCCCCAGTGGCGGTAGTGGAAAGAGCTCACTGGTTCCATTGGATTCATTACTAGCGATGCGTCGAAAGGAAGGATGCTACAAGGATCATGGTTTTGCTTCTACAAGACGCCTACGTGTTCTGCAGCGCAGTACAAAGGACAAGAGTGTGTGATGAGCAGTTTTGCTCTGCCGCATCGCATCCTGCAAATGGGATCGAGGGGCCATAAAATTGTCATTCGGCTGTTGCCAGACTTCAGGCGCCAGGCCAGGCTTTGCAACACGACTCTGGGCCGTTGAGAGCAATGGGAGTTGCAGTGCAATATCACCAAGAGACTCGGACAGGCTGTCGCTTCCCCTGGGGGCGTGGGGCGTCACTCAAGACCCGTCCGGAGGAATTTAAGGGACTGGACCTGCAGCGTTCATCCCTGAGGCTAGGGACAGATGAGCGCATTTTCTGCAGCCACCGTCAAAATGTACGTCGATGCGTGCGCACGCATTTTTTCACGGAATACGCTTAAGTGGTCAGACGATGCGCAATTCTGGACGTATTTCATGACGATGGGGTGAAAAGAAGTCTAGGGAAATCCGGCTGTTTGAACGTTATGTTGGCCGCACACTAGCAGCGTCTGACGTCTCCTAATCACGCACACACGCTGCCATGCGGCCGCAGCGCACTTTGTACGTCAGTAGCAGCGGTTTCACGTTCTGATAAAAATGCGTTCATTTGCTGGTTGCGTGGTGTCGGCGCACTTTCGTACGCACGTACTGCGTATATTGGCCGTCATTGGCCGTTATGTGCTGCTACTGCCGCCGTGATTTAGTGCGTCTGCACGCGCGTTCCGACTGCCCCACTCTGACCCTAGCCTGATCCCTCCATCTGCTGCCACCTGACTCCACATCACAATGCCGGGCATGTAGGTGGAACCATATCTGCCGCCCACCCCGGGCCACGCCGCTTGTTCTGTTGCTGCCCACACAATGCTATATCCACCGGAGCCTGGGACGAGGTGCCACTCCCCAGGGCCCTGGTATGTGTGGAGCGTCCAGCTGCCTCCCATCCTGCGCCCATCGCCCCCGTATCCTGCTCACGAACATCCACTGCTCACGCCATTACCGCCAATTATTCAATGTCCGGCGCAATATCCTGCAGGGAGTAGAGGGTGCGCGAACCCTCCACCACGAAATATCATTCAGCGCATGGAATTCCAGGTGTGGGCAGGTTACCGTATCAAGCCGTATGGTCAGGACAGAGTGCACACACCACCTTACTCCTGCCTGCGGGTACTGCGCTCAATGTGTCCCTACCGCCTCTGCTCGGAGTCCGATCCATGCATCTACTAATGGGTTAAAGGATCCTAATGACAGCGAGGTAATTAATGGGTTAAAGGGATATAATGACAGCGAGGTGATTAAGGGGTTAACGTACTGACAGCAAGGGGATTAATGGGTTAAAGAGATCTAATGCCAGCGTGATGATTAATGGGTTAACGTGACCCAATGACAGCGAGGTGATTAACGGGTTAAAGCGATCAAATGACAGCGAGGCGATTAATGGGTTAAAGGGATCTAATGCCACCAAGGGGATTAATGGGTTAAAGTGACCGAATGACAGCGAGGCGAATAATGGGTTAAAGTGACCCAATGACAGCGAGGGGATTAATGGGTTAAAGAGATCTAATGACAGCGAGATGATTAATGGGTTAAAGCGATCTAAAGACAGCGAGATGATTAATGGGTTAAAAGGATCTAATGCCACCAAGGGGATTAATTTTGTTAAAGTGACCGAATGACAGCGAGGCAAATAATGGGTTAAAGTGACCCAATGACAGCGAGGCGAATAATGGGTTAAAGTGACCCAATGACAGCGAGGGGATTAATGGGTTAAAGTGACCCAATGACAGCGAGGGGATTAATGGGTTAAAGAGATCTAATGACAGCGAGATGATTAATGGGTTAAAGCGATCTAATGACACCAAGGGGATTAAAGGGTTAAAGTGACCCAATGACAGCGAGGCGTTTAATGGGTTAAAGTGATGTAATGACAGTCAGATGATGCGTGGGTTAAGGTGGCGGGCACTGGCCGGTGCGGTGGGCATAGTGTGGCCCCTGGATTGGGCACTGATGGGATTATCCTAATTAGCTGGGATTCCTGATTAGGCTAATCTGCTGCAGAGACTCAGCCCATGGTTGCAAGGTGGAGGAAGAAGCTGATTGGACAATGTGCTCACTTCTGGATCCTATCCGCTTGCAGTTAGCATCTGTACATTCACCTGGAGGGATGCGAAGCAACCAGTCACAGAAGCCGCTCACAGAGAGCTGACGTCTGATTGGATGCAGAATTCCTGTAGTGATAGAGATAACTGTTCAGTGGGAGAAACACAGCGACGAGAGGTTTATAAATATATAGAAACAGCACAACGTGGGACAAGTGCTCCGGACGCCGCCTGTAACCATCACACCCCGCGCCACCTGTAACCATCACACCCCGCGCCACCTGTAACCATCACACCCACCGCCGCCTGTAACCCATCACACCCCGCGCCACCTGTAACCCATCACACCCCGCGCCACCTGTAACCATCACACCCCGCGCCACCTGTAACCATCACACCCACCGCCGCCTGTAACCCATCACACCCCGCGCCACCTGTAACCATCACACCCCGCGCCACCTGTAACCATCACACCCACCGCCGCCTGTAACCATCACACCCCGCGCCACTGTAACCCATCACACCCCGCGCCACCTGTAACCCATCACACCCCGCGCCACCTGTAACCATCACACCACCGCCGCCTGTAACCCATCACACCCCGCGCCACCTGTAACCATCACACCCCGCGCCACCTGTAACCATCACACCCCGCCACCTGTAACCATCACACCCACCGCCGCCTGTAACCCATCACACCCCGCGCCACCTGTAACCCATCACACCCCGTGCCACCTGTAACCATCACACCCACCGCCGCCTGTAACCCATCACACCCCGTGCCACCTGTAACCATCACACCCACCGCCGCCTGTAACCCATCACACCCCGCGCCACCTGTAACCATCACACCCACCGCCGCCTGTAACCCATCACACCCCGCGCCACCTGTAACCATCACACCCCGCGCCACCTGTAACCCATCACACCGCGCCACCTGTAACCATCACACCCACCGCCGCCTGTAACCCATCACACCCCGCGCCACCTGTAACCCATCACACCCCGCGCCACCTGTAACCATCACACCCACCGCCGCCTGTAACCCATCACACCCCGTGCCACCTGTAACCATCACACCCACCGCCGCCTGTAACCCATCACACCCCGCGCCACCTGTAACATCACACCCACCGCCGCCTGTAGCCATCACCTCCCGCGCCACCTGTAACCCATCACACCCCGCACCACCTGTAACCCATCACACCCCGCGCCACCTGTAACCCATCACATCCACTGTCGCCTGTAACCCATCACATCCACCGTCGCCTGTAACCCATCACACCCCGCGCCACCTGTAACCCATCACATCCACTGTCGCCTGTAACCCATCACACCCCGCGCCACCTGTAACCATCACACCCACCGCCGCCTGTAACCCATCACACCGCGCGCCACCTGTAACCCATCACATCCACCGCCGCCTGTAACCCATCACACCCCGCGCCACCTGTAACCATCACACCCCGCGCCACCTGTAACCCATCACACCCCGTGCCGCCTGTAACCCATCACACCCCGCGGCACCTGTAACCCATCACAACCACCGCCGCCTGTAACCCATCACACCCCGTGCCACCTGTAACCCATCACATCCACCGCCGCCTGTAACTCATCACACCCCATGCCACCTGTAACCCATCACACCCCGTGCCACCTGTAACCCATCACACCCCGCGCCACCTGTAACCCATCACATCCACCGCCGCCTGTAACTCATCACACCCCGCGCCACCTGTAACCATCACACCCCCGCCGCCTGTAACCCATCACACCCCGCGCCACTGTAACCATCACACCCACCGCCGCCTGTAACCCATCACACCCCGCGCCACCTGTAACCATCACACCCACCGCCGCCTGTAACCCATCACACCCCGCGCCACCTGTAACCCATCACACCCCGCGCCACCTGTAACCATCACACCCCGCGCCACCTGTAACCATCAAACCCACCGCCGCCTGTAACCCATCACCCCCGCGCCACCTGTAACCCATCACACCCCGCGCCACTGTAACCATCACACCCACCGCCGCCTGTAACCCATCACACCCCGTGCCACCTGTAACCCATCACATCCACCGCCGCCTGTAACCCATCACACCCCGCGCCACCTGTAACCCATCACATCCACCGCCGCCTGTAACCCATCACACCCCATGCCACCTGTAACCCATCACACCCTATGCCACCTGTAACCCATCAAATCCACCGCCGCCTGTAACTCATCACACCCCGTGCCACCTGTAACCCATCACACCCCGCGCCACCTGTAACCCATCACATCCACCGCCGCCTGTAACCCATCACACCCCGCGCCACCTGTAACCCATCATATCCACCGCCGCCTGTAACCCATCACACCCCATGCCACCTGTAACACATCACATCCACTGCCGCCTGTAACCCATCACACCCCGCGCCACCTGTAACCCATCACATCCACCGCCACCTGTAACCCATCACACCCCATGCCACCTGTAACCCATCACACCCCATGCCACCTGTAACCCATCACATCCACCGCCGCCTGTAACCCATCACATCCACCGCCACCTGTAACTCATCACACCCCATGCCACCTGTAACCCATCACATCCACCGCCGCCTGTAACCCATCACACCCAGCGCCACCTGTAACCCATCACTAACCCGTCACATCCCGCGCCACCTGTAACCCATCACATCCCGCGCCACCTGTAACCCATGACATCCACCACCGCATGTAACCCATCACACCCAGCGCCACCTGTAACCCATCATACCCCGCGCGTCCTGTAACCCATCACACCCCGCACCACCTGTTACCCATCACTTACTGTGCTACCCATTATCCCATGAATCGCCTTGCTGTCAGGGTGTCACAATGTTTCAGTTGGGGTCACTGCAGTGCAGTATTTAGGGTTTCTTTGAGATATTTGGCTGATACGTCTGGATGTGCTTGTGCATCTTGTCTGGAGGCGTCACATCCTTTCTATGTGCTATAAGGAATAAAAAACCCGCTATATAAAAGCAGCTGTACCTGCTCCTCCTCACATCCGTCTGTATCTACATGTCTGTCTGTATGTCTGCCTGTCTGTCTATGTGTCTGCCTGTCTGTATGACTATGTGTCTGTTTGTCTGCCTGTATGTCTGTCTATGTGTCTGTCTGTGTCTGTTTGTCTATGTGTCTGTCTGTGTCTGTTTGTCTATGTGTCTGTCTATGTGTCTGCCTGTGTCTGTCTGTCTATGTGTCTGTTTGTATGTCTGTCTATGTGTCTGTTTGTATGTCTATCTATGTGTCTGTTTGTCTGCCTGTATGTCTGTCTATGTGTCTGTATGCCTGTCTGTGTCTGTTTGTCTATATGTCTGTATGTCTATCTATGTGTCTGTTTGTATGTCTGTCTGTCTATGTGTCTGTATGTCTATCAGGGTTATTCAGAGAGCGTGAAAAGCAGGAGAATGACTGGAGAATGGAAAATTCTAGGTCAAAATAGCCGATTTGGAAAGTGAGATGAAAAGGAGAATTTTTCTGGTTTGGCTATTTTGACCTAGAATTTTCCATTCTCCAGTCATTCTCCTCCTTTTCACCGCTCTCTGAATAACCCTGTATGAGTCTGTATGTCTGTCTGTCTGATTAATAGATGTATAGACGGCTTCTGAAAGGCTCAGACTTCACAAAACAAACTAGAAAACTTTCTATTCAATCTGTCATTAACATTTTCGCAGCCTTTCCCTTTCTGCGCTGCTCTTTGCCCTCTCCCTCGTGCCGCTGGCGCCACACACTGGCATCACTGGGGATGGATCCTGGATACTTTCTATCTGGGCGCTCGCATCACGTGGTGAGAATAAACTGACCCAGGAATCTAATCTCTCCATTCATTTCGGTTCATTAGAATTTTATGAGCCCATTCGGTATTTATTTATTGATTTATTTATAAAGTATTTTCGCAGGACAGATATATTGAGATTTCTCTGGTTTCCAGGACGGATACATTGAGATTTCTCTGGTTTCCAGGACAGATATATTGAGATTTATCTGGTTTCCAGGACGGATACATTGAGATTTCTCTGGTTTCCAGGACAGATATATTGAGATTTCTCTGGTTTCCAGGACGGATACATTGAGATTTCTCTGGTTTCCAGGACAGATATATTGAGATTTCTCTGGTTTCCAGGACGGATACATTGAGATTTCTCTGGTTTCCAGGACAGATATATTGAGATTTCTCTGGTTTCCAGGACGGATACATTGAGATTTCTCTGGTTTCCAGGACGGATACATTGAGATTTCTCTGGTTTCCAGGAAGGATACATTGAGATTTCTCTGGTTTCACAAGAAGGATACATTGAGATTTCTCTGGTTTCCAGGACGGATACATTGAGATTTCTCTGGTTTCCAGGAAGGATACATTGAGATTTCTCTGGTTTCCAGGAAGGATACATTGAGAATTTCTCTGGTTTCCAGGAAGGATACATTGAGATTTCTCTGGTTTCCAGGAAGGATACATTGAGATTCTCTGGTTTCCAGGACGGATACATTGAGATTCTCTGGTTTCCAGGAAGGATACATTGAGATTTCTCTAGTTTACAGGAAGGATACATTGAGATTTCTCTGGTTTCCAGGAAGGATACATTGAGATTTCTCTGGTTTCAAGGACTGATACATTGAGATTTCTCTGGTTTCCAGGAAGGATACATTGAGATTTCTCTGGTTTCCAGGACAGATATATTGAGATTTCTCTGGTTTCCAGGACGGATACATTGAGATTTCTCTGGTTTCCAGGACAGATATATTGAGATTTATCTGGTTTCCAGGACGGATACATTGAGATTTCTCTGGTTTCCAGGACAGATATATTGAGATTTCTCTGGTTTCCAGGACGGATACATTGAGATTTCTCTGGTTTCCAGGACAGATATATTGAGATTTCTCTGGTTTCCAGGACGGATACATTGAGATTTCTCTGGTTTCCAGGACAGATATATTGAGATTTCTCTGGTTTCCAGGACGGATACATTGAGATTTCTCTGGTTTCCAGGACGGATACATTGAGATTTCTCTGGTTTCCAGGAAGGATACATTGAGATTTCTCTGGTTTCACAGGAAGGATACATTGAGATTTCTCTGGTTTCCAGGACGGATACATTGAGATTTCTCTGGTTTCCAGGAAGGATACATTGAGATTTCTCTGGTTTCCAGGAAGGATACATTGAGATTTCTCTGGTTTCCAGGAAGGATACATTGAGATTTCTCTGGTTTCCAGGAAGGATACATTGAGATTTCTCTGGTTTCCAGGACGGATACATTGAGATTTCTCTGGTTTCCAGGAAGGATACATTGAGATTTCTCTAGTTTACAGGAAGGATACATTGAGATTTCTCTGGTTTCCAGGAAGGATACATTGAGATTTCTCTGGTTTTAAGGACTGATACCTTGAGATTTCTCTGGTTTCCAGGAAGGATACATTGAGATTTCTCTGGTTTCCAGGAAGAATACATTGAGATTTCTCTGGTTTCCAGGACGGATACATTGAGATTTCTCTGGTTTCCAGGACGGATACATTGAGATTTCTCTGGTTTCCAGGAAGGATACATTGAGATTTCTCTGGTTTCCAGGAAGGATACATTGAGATTTCTCTGGTTTCCAGGAAGGATACATTGAGATTTCTCTGGTTACCAGGAAGGATACATTGAGATTTCTCTGGTTACCAGGAAGGATACATTGAGAATTTCTCTGGTTTCCAGGAAGGATACATTGAGATTTCTCTGGTTCCAGGAAGGATACATTGAGATTTCTCTGGTTACCAGGAAGGATACATTGAGATTTCTCTGGTTACCAGGAAGGATACATTGAGATTTCTCTGGTTACCAGGAAGGATACATTGAGATTTCTCTGGTTTCCAGGAAGGATACATTGAGATTTCTCTGGTTACCAGGAAGGATACATTGAGATTTCTCTGGTTTCCAGGAAGGATACATTGAGATTTCTCTGGTTACCAGGACGGATACATTGAGATTTCTCTGGTTTCCAGGACGGATACATTGAGATTTCTCTGTTTTTCAGTATTTCCTGGGTTCAAAAACATTGAATTGTTACAGAAACACAAAGTAATAAAATGCAAGATATTAAAAACACAAACATACAGGTAAATGCCGGTGTTTGCAAAACATCAGCAAAAATCACCATTCTTGGAAGAAGTCTCATCATTTCACAAAAGAAAAACCCAAGCAACGACAGGAGACGCTTCACAAACTGCTGAAAAATCCACAAGGGGTTAATTCACGAAGCACCGGAACTGAAAGCATTTACAGGACTTTGCGTTTCGGCTCACTTTGACGATTCCCTTTCACCAAAAACTCTGTGCATTCACTATTTAGTGAACAGTCCCCCTATTTTGCTGAAATTCAAGTCACCGAACCAGTAATAGGACGTTGGCGAAAAACCATTGAATTGGCATCGGTGAACTCCGCCGAACTGGAAAAAAACCAACTATCAGGGATATTCACAGAGAGCCGATCTGGCCCCGAAAATGCACCGAACAGTGAATTTCCCGGTAGGGTGACATGTCGGGGCCATTCGGCTATTCAGAAAGCAGGCAGGTTGCCAAATTTTGGTGAATTGCCTGTTAAATACGGTGCCTGTTCGGCGGCAGTGAAATCCCCAGAGAAGCAATGGTTACTCTATTCACAGACACCGAACAGCAGAGAAATGTCAGTGAAATGCCCTGATGTTCGGTGGTTTCATTCGGCAGGTTTATTCAGGAGAATCTCATAGGTTTCAATGTTATAAATATTCCCGTTTTAATTCAATATCTAATAAACGGTTTATTATTTTAATTAATCTTGTTATTATTATTTTTTTGACCGTTTTATTATGTATAAAATAATAATATTATTATATAAAATGAAAATATGAAAACACAAAGAATATGTCAGATTTTGCAGATAAGTCGACTGAAGCGAGGCTGGTCTGGTTGATGCGTACGTGTCTGTGTGTATTTATAGATGTGCCTGTACACCCACACACAGAGATATAGGGCTGCGGCCTGTCTGGCGGTGACCAGGGGGCACCTTGAATCTGAATATAACAATAACAACATATCTGACACAGACCTGTCTGCGTATGTAACATTCACCGGTACTACTGACACCGACTGCCTCTGAGCCCCAATCTGCAGATCAGACCCTGTATTGCACATTATAGAGGGGTCACACCCTGTATTGCACAGTATAGAGGGGTCGCTCTCTGTATTGCACAGTATAGAGGGGTCACACCCTGTATTGCACAGTATAGAGGGGTCGCTCTCTGTATTACACAGTATAGAGAGGTCGCTCTCTGTATTACACAGTATAGAGGGGTCGCTCTCTGTATTACACAGTATAGAGGGGTCGCTCTCTGTATTACACAGTATAGAGGGGTCACTCTCTGTATTGCACAGTATAGAGGGGTCGCTCTCTGTATTGCACAGTATAGAGGGGTCGCTCTCTGTATTGCACAGTATAGAGGGGTCGCTCTCTGTATTGCACATTATAGAGGGGTCACACCCTGTATTGCACAGTATAGAGGGGTCGCTCTCTGTATTCACAGTATAGAGGGGTCGCTCTCTGTATTGCACATATAGAGGGGTCACACCCTGTATTGCACAGTATAGAGGGGTCGCTCTCTGTATTACACAGTATAGAGGGGTCGCTCTCTGTATTACACAGTATAGAGGGGTCCACTCTCTGTATTGCACAGTATAGAGGGGTCATCTCTGTATTGCACAGTATAGAGGGGTCGCTCTCTGTATTGCACAGTATAGAGGGGTCGCTCTCTGTATTGCACAGTATAGAGGGGTCGCTCTCTGTATTGCACAGTATAGAGGGGTCATTCTCTGTATTACACAGTATAGAGGGGTCACTCTCTGTATTGCACAGTATAGAGGGGTCACTCTCTGTATTACACAGTATAGAGGGGTCACTCTCTGTATTGCACAGTATAGAGGGGTCACTCTCTGTATTGCACAGTGTAGAGGGGTCGCTCTCTGTATTGCACAGTATAGAGGGGTCACTCTCTGTATTGCACAGTATAGAAGGGTCACTCTCTGTATTACACAGTATAGAGGGGTCACTCTCTGTATTACACAGTATAGAGGGGTCACTCTCTGTATTGCACAGTATAGAGGGGTCACTCTCTGTATTACACAGTATAGAGGGGTCACTCTCTGTATTACACAGTATAGAGGGGTCGCTCTCTGTATTGCACAGTATAGAGGGGTCACTCTCTGTATTACACAGTATAGAGGGGTCACTCTCTGTATTACACAGTATAGAGGGGTCGCTCTCTGTATTGCACAGTATAGAGGGGTCGCTCTCTGTATTACACAGTATAGAGGGGTCACTCTCTGTATTACACAGTATAGAGGGGTCACTCTCTGTATTACACAGTATAGAGGGGTCGCTCTCTGTATTGCACAGTATAGAGGGGTCGCTCTCTGTATTGCACAGTATAGAGGGGTCACTCTCTGTATTGCACAGTATAGAGGGGTCACTCTCTGTATTGCACAGTATAGAGGGGTCGCTCTCTGTATTGCACAGTATAGAGGGGTCACTCTCTGTATTACACAGTATAGAGGGGTCACTCTCTGTATTACACAGTATAGAGGGGTCACTCTCTGTATTACACAGTATAGAGGGGTCGCTCTCTGTATTACACAGTATAGAGGGGTCGCTCTCTGTATTGCACAGTATAGAGGGGTCACTCTCTGTATTGCACAGTATAGAGGGGTCGCTCTCTGTATTGCACAGTATAGAGGGGTCGCTCTCTGTATTGCACAGTATAGAGGGGTCGCTCTCTGTATTGCACAGTATAGAGGGGTCGCTCTCTGTATTGCACAGTATAGAGGGGTCACTCTCTGTATTACACAGTATAGAGGGGTCGCTCTCTGTATTACACAGTATAGAGGGGTCGCTCTCTGTATTGCACAGTATAGAGGGGTCGCTCTCTGTATTGCACAGTATAGAGGGGTCACTCTCTGTATTGCACAGTATAGAGGGGTCGCTCTCTGTATTGCACAGTATAGAGGGGTCACTCTCTGTATTACACAGTATAGAGGGGTCACTCTCTGTATTACACAGTATAGAGGGGTCACTCTCTGTATCACAGTATAGAGGGGTCACTCTCTGTATTGCACAGTATAGAGGGTTCGCTCTCTGTATTGCACAGTATAGAGGGGTCGCTCTCTGTATTGCACAGTATAGAGGGGTCGCTCTCTGTATTGCACAGTATAGAGGGGTCGCTCTCTGTATTGCACAGTATAGAGGGGTCGCTCTCTGTATTACACAGTATAGAGGGGTCACTCTCTGTATTGCACAGTATAGAGGGGTCACTCTCTGTATTGCACAGTATAGAGGGGTCGCTCTCTGTATTGCACAGTATAGAGGGGTCACTCTCTGTATTGCACAGTATAGAGGTTACTCCTGGATTAGTGTGACTGAAGACAGAGGTAACGTTAAGGGGGAAGGTCTCTGTGTTTCGGCCGGGGTCGGGGTCCCTGCGGTTTTCTCATCACCCCGCACCCCTTTGATGCTGCGGTTCCACCCGCCGCCAGCGCCGCCACATCACAGATTTGGGGAAGTTCTCTTGCATCGCTCTCTTGGTTCCTGTCACAGATCTGTTTGGGAAAACAATATGCGGCGCCTTCTTCCTCCTCGCGGCGCTGAACCTTATTTACTCGCCCACAATTAAAGGCGGCGCACGTGTCTTGCGGTCGCGGTGTGGGAACGCATCCTCCCACGCTCCGTCAGACTCCCGGGCCTCCGTGTTACCGTCCACCTGCCATAATAACCCCGTACCCGGGCTGCCGTGTTACCGTCCACCTGCCATAATAACCCCGTACCCGGGCCGCCATGTTACCGTCCACCTGCCATAATAACCCCGTACCCGGGCCGCCGTGTTACCGTCCACCTGCCATAATAACCCCGTACCGGGCCGCCGTGTTACCGTCCACCTGCCATAATAACCCCGTACCCGGGCCGCCGTGTTACCGTCCACCTGCCATAATAACCCCGTACCCGGGCCGCCGTGTTACCGTCCACCTGCCATAATAACCCCGTACCCGGGCCGCCGTGTTACCGTCCACCTGCCATAATAACCCCGTACCCGGGTCGCCGTGTTACCGTCCACCTGCCATAATAACCCCGTACCCGGCACGTCGTGTTACCGTCCACCTGCCATAATAACCCCGTACCCGGGCCGCCATGTTACCGTCCACCTGCCATAATAACCTGTACCCAGGCCGCCGTGTTACCGTCCCACTGCCATAATAACCCGTACCCGGGCCGCCGTGTTACCGTCCACCTGCCATAATAACCCCGTACCCGGGCCGCCGTGTTACCGTCCACCTGCCATAATAACCCCGTACCCGGTCCGCCATGTTACCGTCCACCTGCCATAATAACCCCGTACCCGGTCCGCCATGTTACCGTCCACCTGCCATAATAACCCCGTACAGACCTTCACCTCCCTCTCTCTAAGCCGACACTCATTTACAGCGAATCGAATGTACAGATGGTAAAGTTCAGGCCAAAACTAAGTGAAAATGGAAACACACGCAAGGGGCTGTTCATTAAACACCGTCGGTGTAATGCGGTGAACTCCGGCTATACAGAGAAGCGAAACTCAACACCGGAGCAACTTCAAACAACGGTGACCAGCGCCAACATGGGACGAGTATCCTGTGGCCATTCTCCGCTCGGGGTCTCACCGGGGAATACACTGTTGCGGATTTATAAAGCAGTCAGGATGTGAAGGGTGGCCCCTTCCCCTTCTCTAAGGCCTGCTTGCCCGATCTGGAGATATCACTGGGTGAAGTGGAGGAGTTTCCTCCACCCACCCAGCGTCACCAGCAGTCCACAGCTTAAAATTTCGGCTCACTTTGGCGATTCCATTTCTCAAATAGTATACTGGAAATTCACTATTTAGCGAATGTGTCGAGACTGGAGTCACCGAAGCACTTATCTGACGTGGGAGAAAACCGCCGAATTGGCATCGGCGAAATCCACCGAACTGAAACAACATTCGGCTATTCAGAGAGCAGGCAGTTCGCCAAATTTTGGCGAATTGCCTGCATGTACGGTGCTGTTCGACAGCAGTGAAATCCCCCATAGAGAAGCAATGGTTAATCTATTCACAGGTACAGAACAGCAGAGAAATGTCAGTGAAATGCCCTGATGTTCGGTGGTTTCGTTCGACAGGTTTAATCAGGCGAATCCCATAGGCTTCAATGTTAAAAATATTCCCGTTTTAATCCAATATCTAATAAACCGTTTATTATTTTAATCTGCAGCAAAAAGTCTCTTTATTCGTTATTTTTTTTAAAGATTTTTTCGGCATTTTTGGAGATTTTTTCGGCACATTTTATTTTCGATTCTTTTTATTGGTGGTTTTTCTGTTCGATGCGGCAGTTTATTTATTTATAAAGTACTTTATCAGGACGGATACATTGAGATTTCTCTGGTTTTCCAGGACGGATACATTGAGATTTCTCTGGTTTTCCAGGACGGATACATTGAGATTTCTCTGGTTTTCCAGGACGGATACATTGAGATTTCTCTGGATTTCCAGGACGGATACATTGAGATTCTCTGGTTTTACAAGAAGGATACATTGAGATTTCTCTGGTTTTCCAGGACGGATACATTGAGATTCTCTGGTTTTACAAGAAGGATACATTGAGATTTCTCTGGTTTTCCAGGACGGATACATTGAGATTTCTCTGGTTTCAGTTTGTCCTGGGTTCAAGAAACATTGAATTGTTACAGAAACACAAGGTAATAAAATGCAAGATATTAAAAACACAAATATACAGATTAACAGAAAATAAATATGTAGGAAATATAGTCATTGCGGACGTTTATCAGATTCGGTTTTTCGAAAAGCTGAATTCACAGCAGGGTCGGGGAATTCGATTTCCCGAAGTGCAGGGAATGAAAGAGCACCGAAATGGCTCCGTAAATCACCCTGATAGTAAGGATTCTGGGAATTGTAGGCCGTGAGTCTGACAGACCTGCATTACAGGATTTAGTGACTTTTTGCCCCAGACACTTTGTAGCACATTGGACTCTGCCAGTTACAGCCTCTTTTAAAGGATAGGTTACAGCGACACCATGTGGCAAGTTACAGAAGGTGCAGCTTGTGGAAACCGTTTTCTCTTTGTGTCGAAATCTTCACATCAGACAAATGCAAAAAATAAACACGAAAATGCAGCTTATTTTATTTTTGCTCCTGTAGCGTCAATCTGACTGAGCAATAAACCAGGAAGGGGGGGGTATCTCTGTGCTCATACACACTGCACATTACTGTGAGTTTTATTACAGTTATATAGGCTGAAAAAAGACATGCGTCCATCGGGTTCAGCCTCTCACACATCACCTACTGCTGTTGATCCAAAAGAAACGAAAACCCCAGTCTGAAGCGCTCGCCAATATGCAACATACTGTGAAAAAATTCCTTCTTGCCCCCAGATGGCGTCAGATTTCTCCTTGGATCAAGAAGCTTTTACCCACATATTAAATATTATAACCCTTAATATTCTGTGTCTGCAGGAAGTCATCCAGTCGCTGCTTAACCCTTAATATTCTGTGTCTGCAGGAAGTCATCCAGTCGCTGCTTAACCCTTAATATTCTGTGTCTGCAGGAAGTCATCCAGTCGCTGCTTAAAAGTCTGTACAGTCTTTGCTGTGGAGCTCTGTGATACGCTCATACACACCGCACATTACTGTGAGCTTTATTGCTGTGGATTCTGTGATATGCTCATACACACTGCACATTGCTGTGAGTTTTATTGCTGTGGATTCTGTGATATGCTCATACACGCTGCACATTACTGTGAGTTTTATTGCTGTGGATCTCTGTGATACGCTCATACACAGCTCACATTACTGTGAGTTTCATTGGTGTGGAGCTCTGTGATACGCTCATAAACAACGCACATTACTGCGAGTTTTATTGCTGTGGAGCTCTGTGATACGCTCATAAACAACGCACATTACTGTGAGTTTTATTGATGTGCAGCTCTGTGATACGCTCATACACACTGTACATTACTGTGAATTTTATTGATGTGGAGCTCTGTGATACGCTCATACACACTGCACATTACTGTGAGTTTTATTGATGTGGAGCTCTGTGATACGCTCATACACACTGCACATTACTGTAAGTTTTATTGCTGTAGAGCTCTGTGATACCCTCATACACACCGCACATTACTGTGAGTTTTATTGCTGTGGAGCTCTGTGATACGCTCATACACACCGCACATTACTGTGAGTTTTATTGCTGTGGAGCTCTGTGATACGCTCATACACACCGCACATTACTGTGAGTTTTATTGCTGTGGAGCTCTGTGATACGCTCATACACACTGCACATTACTGTGAGTTTTATTGATGTGCAGCTCTGTGATACGCTCATACACACCGCACATTACTGTGAGGTTTATTGATGTGCAGCTCTGTGATACACTCATACACACCGCACATTACTGTGAGTTTTATTGCTGTGGAGCTCTGTGATACACGAATACACAGTGCACATTACTGTGAGTTTTATTGCTGTGCAGCTCTGTGATACGCTCATACACACCGCACATTACTGTGAGTTTTATTGCTGTGGAGCTCTGTGATACGCTCATACACACTGCACATTACTGTGAGTTTTATTGCTGTGCAGCTCTGTGATACGCTCATACACACCGCACATTACTGTGAGTTTTATTGCTGTGCAGCTCTGTGATACACTCATACACACCACACATTACTGTGAGTTTTATTGCTGTGGATCTCTGTGATACGCTCATACACACTGCACATTACTGTGAATTTTATTGATGTGGAGCTCTGTGATACGCTCATACACACTGCACATTACTGTGAGTTTTATTGCTGTAGAGCTCTGTGATACCCTCATACACACCGCACATTACTGTGAGTTTTATTGCTGTGGAGCTCTGTGATACACTCATACACAGCGCACATTACTGTGAGTTTTATTGATGTGGAGCTCTGTGATACGCTCATACACACTGCACATTACTGTAAGTTTTATTGCTGTAGAGCTCTGTGATACCCTCATACACACCGCACATTACTGTGAGTTTTATTGCTGTGGAGCTCTGTGATACGCTCATACACACCGCACATTACTGTGAGTTTTATTGCTGTGGAGCTCTGTGATACGCTCATACACACCGCACATTACTGTGAGTTTTATTGCTGTGGAGCTCTGTGATACGCTCATACACACTGCACATTACTGTGAGTTTTATTGATGTGCAGCTCTGTGATACGCTCATACACACCGCACATTACTGTGAGGTTTATTGATGTGCAGCTCTGTGATACACTCATACACACCGCACATTACTGTGAGTTTAATTGCTGTGGAGCTCTGTGATACACGAATACACAGTGCACATTACTGTGAGTTTTATTGCTGTGGAGCTCTGTGATACGCTCATACACACCGCACATTACTGTGAGTTTTATTGCTGTGGAGCTCTGTGATACGCTCATACACACTGCACATTACTGTGAGTTTTATTGCTGTGCAGCTCTGTGATACGCTCATACACACCGCACATTACTGTGAGTTTTATTGCTGTGCAGCTCTGTGATACACTCATACACACCACACATTACTGTGAGTTTTATTGCTGTGGATCTCTGTGATACGCTCATACACACTGCACATTACTGTGAATTTTATTGATGTGGAGCTCTGTGATACGCTCATACACACTGCACATTACTGTGAGTTTTATTGCTGTAGAGCTCTGTGATACCCTCATACACACCGCACATTACTGTGAGTTTTATTGCTGTGGAGCTCTGTGATACACTCATACACAGCGCACATTACTGTGAGTTTTATTGATGTGGAGCTCTGTGATACGCTCATACACACCGCACATTACTGTGAGTTTTATTGCTGTGGAGCTCTGTGATACACTCATACACAGCGCACATTACTGTGAGTTTTATTGCTGTGGAGCTCTGTGATACGCTCATACACACCGCACATTACTGTGAGTTTTATTGCTGTGGAGCTCTGTGATACGCTCATACACACCGCACATTACTGTGCGTTTTATTGCTGTGCAGCTCTGTGATACGCTCATACACACCGCACATTACTGTGAGTTTTATTGCTGTGCAGCTCTGTGATACGCTCATACACAGCGCACATTACTGTCACTTGGGGAGTCCCTGCGCAGTAGAGGAGCGCCT
Organism: Leptobrachium leishanense; assembly: GCA_009667805.1. NCBI lineage: Eukaryota > Metazoa > Chordata > Amphibia > Anura > Megophryidae > Leptobrachium > Leptobrachium leishanense. Next base: position 12,431 of record RXON01004349.1, on the reverse strand, counting down.
TGAGGGACAAAAGCGAGTATAATGGAGCCAAATAAAATATTTAAAACATTTCTGGGCAGCGGCTGTCAGCAGGATTTAACCAATTATGTGAGGTAAAAGGGAGCTGTGTTTTGGGATATAGTCAGGGTTTCTTTATGGTTTAATATTCGCTGTTTTCAGAGTTTATGGCGTCGGTTTTAGTAAAATAGAATCGCGTGTTAAATAATAATAATAATAATATATATATATCTTCCACGTGTATTTATCTTATACAAGAAAAGGTAAAAAAAAAGAGCAAAACAAATGATAGGAATAAACGATGGATGGAAAGTCAGTCTGCCCTTAGTAAACATGGCGCTTCCCCTCGCTGCCCTTACTAAGGCGGAGCCGCAACATCCCTATTCACGCACCTTATGGGGCGTGGCCTTAGGGCGGAAGCCGCGTGGTTTGTAGAGCGGAAGTGAAGCTGAGGCCGGAGTGCGGCGTGAGGGTGAGTGCTTGTCATACTGTAGCGGTGTATGGACCGGGAAGGGGGGGGGAGGGAGCGGGCAGAAGATGCGTTCGCGTCTGACCGGAGCTCTGAAATGAGCTGCTCACGTGGGGGAGGAGGCTGGAATGGCCTGTACCACACGAGGGAAGAGGGGGGGTGGTGTAATGGGATGTACCAAATTGGAGTGTGGTAGAAAATATGTGGTAAGGGGGCGGGGCTGCGTGTAGTATGTATCACATGGGGTAAGCGGGGGAAGCAGGTGATTGGCTGTACCCTATGGGGTGCCATAGATAGGGTTGTACAGATGTACCACTTTAGGGTAGGGTAGAGGGGAGGCAGGAATGGACTGCACCCAAAGTGTCCAGATCGTCCATGTATTCATGAAAAAGGCCACCCTGCCTCATGTATAATCCATACACTGCAGGTAAGGAATCCCAGGTGACCTGCCTCGATTTCCTTCTTGCAGTGTATGAATTATACATGATGCAGGGTGGCCTTTTCCCTGTGCTCCTCCCTCTGCATGAAATCGTAAGGTGTGTCCTGGAAAACATGGCCGCCCTGGTGACTTTTGCTGCACCATATGGGTTAAAGGGGGTTTGTAGGTATGGGGGGAGGGGCTCTACCACATGAGGGGAAGGGGGGTGGGAGTTGTAGAAATGGGATATAGCACATGGGGTAGGAATGGACTGTACCACACGGTTTGCACACTATTGGGTAAAAGGCAGGGGTTGTAGTTATAGGATGTACCACTTGGTAAGGGGGGGGGGGGGGGGTACAGGAATGGGTTGTGCCAAATGGGTGGGAGGTATTGGTTGCTTATTTATTATTCTGTATTTATAAAGCGCCAGCATATTCTGCAGCGCTGTACAATGGGTGAGTGCAGACATGAGACCTACTAGAACACATGAAGAATAGGTGGCCCTGCCCTTCGGATAATTGCCTTACTGATACAGCACTTTACACGAGCTCAGCCAGACATCCCATGAGCTTACAATCTAAAGGACAGGGGTGAGTGAAACAGAAGGGGAGCAGGGGGAGTGTGGATCTGGTGGCTAGAGAGAAAATAGCAAGTTACAGGTTGATTAGAATAAAGTGGCGGCAGGTGGAGGGGAATGAATGAGGGTGGCACTGTAGAGTATGGAGTGATGGCTGAGAGTGTTGAGCTTGAGAGTCCTTAACCACTTGGCTGCTAAGGGCGCGTTCAGCGCGACCTGCTAAGTGCACCTCCTGTGTTATGGACTCACTGAGCACGTCCTAGCACAGGAGGCAGCAATCAGCCGGCGGCGCAATGACCTCTATTTCAGGTGCGCCCCCGCCGCGAGTGCGGAGGAGGTGCCTGAAAGGGAGGGGGAAGGTCCTTCAGACCTCTCTTCCTCCCGATTGCCGGGGTCCAGGTTTGGAAGGGCACAGCCTGCCCTTCCAAACTGTGCCTGGCTTTAACCCCTTGGGTGCCGGATCGTGATCCTTTCCCAGAGCTGGCTGACTTTTTTTTTTTTTTTTGTCTGCCAAGGTTCCGGGAACTCCCCCTGACAACTGGCGCCATCGTGCATAGCGCGATGATGTCAGTCCTGGTGTTAACCCCTGGTTGTCACCAATGATGGAGAGAGGGGATTCCAGAGCATGGCCTTTCCAACAATACCAAAATGACCATGTAAGGCTAGGGTCAGACGAAAGCATTTTTCCCCGCGAACGTGAAAAAGTGCGTCCGAACGCATTGACGTATTTTTTCACGGAATGCGCAAAAACGGTCAGACGATGCGCATTTTCGGGCGTGATTTTGTACGGATCGTCAATAAAACTCTTTTTGCGTCTGGACGTTATGTAGGCTGGACATTAGCCGCGTCTGACGTCTCCTAATCACGCACACACGCCACTATGCCGCAGCTGCGCACTCAGTACGTCAGTACTAGTGGTTCAGCGTTCTCAGAAAAATGCGTTCAAATTCCACTTGCGTTGCACGGCCGGACCTTTGTGCGGCCGTACATCGTATATTGCCCGTCATTGCCCGTCAATGTGCGCCAGAACGCACGTTGAAAATGCGCTGGTCTGACCCCAGCCTTAAAGTTAAAGAAAAAGAAAAAAATAATAAAAAAAAATCTTATTTTTGTTGTTGTTTGTTTTGTTAATGCAGCGATTTGGTTCTAATTTTAATTATAATGTGAACAATGATGCTGCACTAACAAAAGAGCCGATTTGGAAAGTGAGATAAATGGGAGAATTTTTCTGGTTTAGCTATTTTGACCTAGAATTTTTCATTCTCCAGTCATTCTCCTGCTTTTCACCGCTCTCTGAATAACCCTGATAATGTCCGCTGCCTTGTTTATCACTTATGAAAGTGCTGCCCCGCATGGTGTAAGATCCGGGTCTGTTCTGCAGTGCCACCAGCTAAGGCGCATTTTGTACGGACGCACTTTCTGATGGAAGACGCAGTAGTGGCCACACAGTCCTTTTTTTAACTGACGTTTTTTTTGATGGATGTAGGAAAATAAATTAAATATGAAAATCATTTTGTCCGTCGTAAATGCCGGGCGCGTAAATGCAGTCGGTCTGACCACGTTCCATCACTCTCACACAAAGCTATGCAGACGTGCCGCACCCCACACGTCCGTTCTAGCGGTTTTACGTTCTTGCCTAACTTGCGTCCGTTTGCCGCGTGGGTTGTGCGCCTGCAGTTCGGTGCGGACGCACTTCGTGTGGGGGGCTCCATTGGCGATTATTCTAGGCTGCGACGGACGTTCACACTGCGCTCGTCTGACACCAGCCTTACGCGTAGACAGTCCTGCAATCACGGCTGGTCATGGCACCCCTGCGCAGCTGCGTATTGGTAATAGGGGGGGGGTGCCTCCTGTGTACCGATACAATGTATCACTGGCGCTCCATGTCACGGGCTGCCTCCTGTGTACCGATACAATGTATCACTGGCGCTCCATGTCACGGGCTGCCTCCTGTGTACCGATACAATGTATCACTGGCGCTCCATGTCACGGGTGCCTCCTGTGTACCGATACAATGTATCACTGGCGCTCCATGTCACGGTGCCTCCTGTGTACCGATACAATGTATCACTGGCGCTCCATGTCACGGGTGCCTCCTGTGTACCGATACAATGTGTCACTGGGGAGGGGGCAAGTCCTGTATGGGGGGGGGGGGTAAGTCTGTGTTCTTGGCATAGAGCGCATACATTGTGCAGGGTTAAGGGGTGAGTATTGGGGTGTTTATTGCTCATGAAGGCGGGGATTTTATAGGGAGCGTTGGTGTCACCGTCCCCTGATATTGTATTGTCTGTGTTGATCTTGTTTCTCCGTCACTAATAACCTTCCTGGGGGGGGGTTCGCTGTGTCCGCAGAATGCGTCGGCCGCTCGCCATGATCCCATTAAGTGATTATATACAGATCTAACTCCCTGATCAGCTGAGACCTTAATGGAGGGGGGGAGGGGGAATCTGTAACCGCAGCCTATATTGTAATGTCACCAGTAATACACAGGACACAATACAGGGAGTCTGGGATTCACTGATATGTCTGTGTTACACATAATACACAGAGAGGACACAATACAGGGAGTCTGGGATTCACTGATATGTCTGTTACACATAATACACAGAGAGGACACAATACAGGGAGTCTGGGATTCACTATCGGGGTTATTTAAAGAGCGCCTCCGAATTGTGGCCGAAAGGTAACGGGTCAGTGAAAATCAGCGTTCGGTTACCTTTCTTGGCCATTCGGCTATCCAGAGAGCAGACAATTCGCCAAATCCTGGCGAATTGCCTGCACATACGGTGCCTGTTCGGTGCTTGTTCGAGGGCAGAGAAATCCCCATGAAAAGCACTGCTTCGGCTATTCAGAGAACACAAACCAGCAGTGAAAGGTTCCCCTAATGCCCTGCCATTCGGTGGTTTCATTCGGCAGGTTTATTCAGGAGAATCCCATAGACTTCAATGTTAAAAATATTCCCGTTTTAATTCAATATCTAATAAACCGTTCATTATAAAATTCTGCAGCAAAAAGTCTCTTTATTTATAGATTTTTTTTTTTAGGATCGTAACCACTTGGCTGCTGAGGACGCGCTCAGCGCGGCCGGGCTTCCGGCCGATTGCTGAGCCCCCCCCCCCCTGCGGGCTGACATCTTGGATGCCAGCCCAGGACCCCGGCGGAACCAATAGATGTCATCGCGGCGGCGATGGAGGTGCCTGAAAGGGAGGGGGGAGGTCTCCCTCCTGATTTCCGGGGGCCAGCGATTTAAAGGCAGGCACCGCTTTGAAGAGCACAGCCTGCCCTTCCAAACAGTGCCAGGCTTTAACCCCTTGTGGGTCGGATCACGATTCAACGCAGAAAAGCACCAGATCGTGATCGTCTCCCGGAGCTGGCCGACATCTTGGATGTCGGCCAAGCTTCTGGGATCTACCCCTGACGACTGGCGTGATCGTGTATAGCGCGATGACGTCAGTCCTGGAGTTATCCCCTAGCTGCCACCAATGGTGGAGATAGGGGGTGCCAGTGAACCCCCTATCTCCCAATCCGTGGCAGCTAGGGGTTAATGTTTGGTATGATTATGATTGGATTGGCCAGAGCATGGCCTTTCCAATGATACCAAACATGACCAAAGTGATAAAAAAAAAATTTTTTTTTTGTTTTGTTAACCCCTTAACGCCGCAGGACGTACATTTACGCCCTGCATTAGGCGGGCTTTGACAGCCCCCTCTGTTAATACTCACCCCCTCCGGTCGCTCCCACGCTGCTCTGACTCCCGCAGAGTCAGATCAGTGTGAATCCCTCCTCCGGCGCGATGACGTCAGTTTCAGGCGTCCCCCCGCCGGAGCAGGGGAAGCGCCTGAAGGGGAGGGGGGGATCCTTTGGATCCCTCTTATCTCCCCATCGCCGGGGACCAGGAGGCTGTGGCCAGCATCGCTGGAAGGGTCACAGCTTGACCTTTCCAGCGATGTATGGGGGGTTAACCCCTTAGTTGCCAGGTCGCGACCGGGCACTAATTTGTGCCCGATCGTGGCCTATTTCCGGTGGGGGCCGCCATCTTGGATGGCAGCCCCACCTCTGGTCCCCCCCCCCCCCGGTCAACTGACTCATCGCGCCATGCGATAAAAATCGTGTAATTTTCACCCAAAAAAAATGTAACGAGTCCCCATTTCTAATTTTTTTAACAAGCGCACCCCATACAAAATATAACCGCAAACGATCGCATGTTAAAATGGGGGGGAAAAAAACGCTTTACACGCTGTAAATGATTGAAAATTCAAATGTTATTGCATTTTTTGTTATAATATACAGACAGGACATGACGTATACAGTTGCAAGAAAAAGTATGTGAACCCTTTGGGATTACGTGGAGTTTTGCATGAATCGGTCATAAAATGTGCTCTGATCTTCATCTAAGTCACAACAATTTGAAAAACACAGTCTGCTTAAAATAATACAACACAAACATTATATGTTTTCATGTGTTTATTGAACAGAACGTGTAAACATTCACAGTGCAGGGTGGAAAAAGTATGTGAACCTTTGGACTTAATAACTGGTTGACCCTCCTTTGGCAGCAATAACCTCAACCAAACGTTTCCTGTAGTTGCAGATCAGACCTGCACAATGATCTGGAGTAATTTTGGACCACTCCTCTTCACAAAACTGTTTCAGTGTAGCAATATTCTTGGGATGTCTGGTGTGAATCGCTCTCTTAGGCTAGGGTCAGACGAACGCATTTTTCACGTTGTCCGTGAAAAAGTGCGTTCGAACGAATGGACGTATTTTTCACGGAATACGCGATAGCGGTCATACGATGCGCCTTTTCGTCCGTGATTTTGTACGGATCGTCAACAAAACACTTTTTGTGTCTGGACGTTATGTTGGCCGGACATTAGCAGCGTCTGACGTCTCCCAATCACGCACACACGCCGCTATGTGGCCGCAGCGCACTCTGTACGTCAGTACTAGCGGTTTGACGTTCTCGAAAAAATGCGTTCGTTGGCCACTTGCGTTGCACGGACGAACTTTCGTGCGGCCGTTCGTCGTATGTTCCCCGGCATTGGACGTCATTTGCTGCTAGCACGACCGTGATTTCGTGCGGCTAAACGCACGTGAAAAATGCGTTCGTCTGACCCTAGCCTTAAGGTCATGCCACAGCATTTCAATCGGGTTGAGGTCAGGACTCTGACTGGGCCACTCCAGAAGGCGTATTTTGTTTTGTTGAAGCCATTCTTTTGTTGAATTACTTGTATGCTTTGGGTCATTGTCCTGTTGCATCACCCATCCTCTGCGGAGCTTCAGTTGGCGGACAGATGGTCTTACGTTTTCCTGCAAAATGTCTTGATAAACTCTGGAATTAATTTTTCTATCAATGACAACAATCCGTCCAGGCCCTGAGGCAGCAAAGCAGCCCCAAACTATGATGCTCCCTCCGCCATGTTTTATAGTGGGGACGAGGTTTTGATGTTGGTGTGCTTTGCCTTTTTTTCTCCACACATAGTGTTGTGTTTTTTTCCAAACAACTCAATTTTGGTTTCATCCGTCCACAGAATATTTTGCCAGTAGTGCTGTGGAACATCCAGGTGCTCTTTTGCAAAGTTCAAATGTGCTGCAATATTCTTTTTGGACAGCAATGGCTTCCTTCGTGGTGTCCTCCCATGTACTCCATTCTTGTTTAATGGTTTCCTTATTGTAGATGTGTCAACAAAAATGTTAACATGTGCCAGAGATTGCTGTAAGTCTTTAGCTGACACTCTAGGATTCTTCTTTACCTCATTAAGCATTCTGCGCTGTGCTCTTGCAGTCATCTTTACAGGACGACCACGCCTAGGGAGAGTAGCAACAGTGCTGAACTTTCTCCATTTGTAGACAGTCTGTCTTGCCGTGGACACATGAACATCAAGGCTTTTGGAGATACTTTTGTAACCTTTTCCAGCTTCATGCAAGTCAACAATTCTTGATCGTAGGTCTTCTGAGAGCTCTTTTCTGCGAGGCATGGTTCACATCAGGCAGTGCTTCTTGAAACCAGTAAATCCAAAACTGGTGTGTGTTTTTAAAGGGCAGGACAGCTTTCAGCAACACATCCAATAATATCACACTGATTGGACTCAAGGTTGGCTCACTCCTGGATCCAATTAGCTCTTGGAGAAGTCATTAGGCTAGGGGTTCACATACTTTTTCCACCCTGCACTGTAAATGTTTACATGTTCTGTTCAATAAACACATGAAAACATATAATGTTTGTGTTGTATTATTTTAAGCAGACTGTGTTTTTCAAATTGTTGTGACTTAGATGAAGATCAGAGGAGATTTTATGACCAATTCATGCAAAACTCCACGTAATCCCAAAGGGTTCACATACTTTTTCTTGCAACTGTACATATAATAATGATATATTATGAATCTGCCGGAAAGAACGATATATAAAATATGTCTGGGTCATATAATAAAATAAGGCTTCAAAACTCGGTTAAACATGATGAGCGCAACCGGTAAAAATGAGCTGAGCACACAGGCGTGAAAAGGCGGCAGCGAAAGGGTTAAAGGCATTTTTCCGGATTTTATAGCGAAACCCTTTTTTCAGTTTTTTTTCTTTTAAGTCTTTTCCTTTTTCTGTAACAGTCCTTTTTTATTATCATTCATTGGATTTTATATGTAAATTTCAGACATTTTCGCCCAGTAGTTTCTTTTCAAACATTCAAGCAAACTTTTTTTTTTTTCTTCACTCCATTTGTCTGCTATGTCTGCTTTTTCCGGCGGCTGCTCGTGTTTCTCCGGCGTGTTGGGTAGGATTAATCCAGGTGTTTTTGCCGGTTTCGGTGTGCCTTCGCCGGGTTTGCGGCAGCTTTTCCCTGCATTTCAGGGACCCTGTGGTGCTTGCTGAATACACCGCAGAGTTGCCGAAATGGGATCGCCATATCGCACCGAATTGAAGAGAACGAAAAGTCACTGAACGTGCGGTGACTTTTCGATTCTCTTTGAATAACCCTGAATGTTATCCACTCTATACTTCAATAGATTAATCTTTAGGCGATTCATCAAACACAGCGCGACCTGCTGGAACCTGCAAGAACATACAACAATAACACAACAAACTATTTATACAAACACAATAAAAGCACAAACCAATCCTCCAAACACACCTATAAATCAGTAATACAATACCTCAATATATTTGCTCTCCCAGAGCGTCTCATGAAGCGACACAGATCAATATATTATCAGATGTGGGAACAGTGTGTCTATATAATATATATATCTATATCACAAACTAAATGTGTGACAAATATACTGAGTAACATACAAGTAGATTTCTCCTAGAATGTCACGTCTAGTCAGTAATCCACACAATACGTAACTATATAGTCACCAAAGTTACAGTCTGACCTCTGCTATATAGTTACATATCCCCTGTAGAGAGCTGGTCCCCCGACACCATTTATCTCACTTTCCAATCGGTTACTTGGTCTAGATTGTTCTCTTCTCCTGCCAATTCTCCTGAGTTTCACCTTTTTCTTTGAATAGACATTTGTGTTAACAGTGAACACTGTTGCACCGTTATTCTTCCGTATAAAGTATCCCGTGCCTATTTTCCACTCAGCGGCTTCTGCCGTCACTTGTATCAACAAGGAGTATATTTCAGCGTTGGTTTTTTTCAAGTGTCGATCTCCGCCGAACTGCGATCGTAATGCTGAGTAACGCCGGAAACCACGACGATCTGCACTGAATAACCCGGCAGAAAGTGCGACGAACAACAGTGACGGTTCCTCAAGTGGTTTACTCGCCCATCGTTCTAGATGCGCCATATTTCTCTGAAGTTCGAACGGACCCCACCGTTATTTCCGTGTAATGACGACGATACATGGATGCGAGGCCTTCATTTCCGTTTTACACACACGCAGCGTGAAGGGCATTTTATTCAGTATTTGTAATAAATTTTGTTCCCGTCTCGTAAGTTCGGGACGTTTTCCACTCTTAATGTCGTTTTGATGCTATACGTGTATATGTATATTTTGTTTTTTTTAATGTGAGGGATACGCGACATATAATAATAATAATGTTGTAAAATAAAATGAGCCACTATTTCAGAAACAATAAACCGGTCAAGCTCCGTGTAAAAATGTAACACCTATTACCAGTGTGTGCAAAGCTAATTTAGGCCGGGGCCACGCGAGTCCGTAAAAGGGTCTATTCACTAAACACTGAATTGCACTGAACGGTGAATTTCCCCGTATGGTACAATTTTTGTGGCAGTTTGTCTATTCACAAATTACAGGCGAATTGACCATTACCTGACGTGTCTGTGAAATGCCCTGATTTTCAGTGATTCAGTTCGACCGGTTTAAACAGACAGTGGGTTTCAATGTAAAAAAAAAAGATATATATATCTTTTTTTTTTTTTTTTTCTTATTCAACGTTTTTTTTACATTTTCAGCAAAAGTCTTTATTTTTTTTAGATTTTGTTTACCATTTTTTTCTAAAGAGTTAATAAAAAGTTCTCTTACAGAATATTTTTTTTAAATTTTTTTAAAGGACTTTTTTTATTTGCACATATTTTAATAAAAATGGAGTCCATTCTCACGGCGGATCTTTCCGCTCTCGCGCGGCCCCAGCCTTAGAATCACAACGTTTCCATAACATTTCAATAAATGTCTATTTACTAAAATGAATAAAACCCAGAGGATCGAGTTTGTGTAACAAAACAAACAAATCACAAAATGCAGTTTCTGAGGCAAATCTCTCCGGCTGCTGCGGGATTATCTCTGCTGTCACCAATTCCAGACCCCATTGAGACGCCACCTCGCCCTGCCGGGATTATAAATCAATGACCAGAGACGGTGCTTTACATCTCAAAAAGAAAGAAAGGGGGAGTTTCAGGGCGTCTCACCCGCCTGTCCTGAGCCCCGGTTTATAAACATGCAAATAAAGCACAATGTCTGCGCTCCTGCAGAGATTGAAGTGATAGAGTGAGGATTCCTCCTCCTGGGTTCGGCACTTTCTATTTTACCAAAAAAGTCAAATAAAAAAGATCACAAGTTGTGTGGAAAGGGATCATTCACTAAACAGTGAAATCACTTGATCTTTGCTGTCGCAGATCCCAGAATAAATCTGTGAAAGAATGTCGGCTGGCAAGAAACCCCAATAACCAAACCTGTTCACCGAAAGCGTCACCAAACTATAGCCGTCACCGAGAGCGTCACAATTCTGACCATCGCTTAATTATCACCACTGCTTACAATGAACACTTCTCTTTCTCTGGTGCGCACTTTATCATATGCGCTCTCTTTCTCTCTCGCGCTCTCTTTCTCTCTTGCTCTCTTTCTCTCTCGCTCTTTCTCTCTCGCTCTCTTTCTCTCTCGCTCTCTCTTTCTCTCTCGCTCTCTTTCTCTCTCGCTCTCTTTCTCTCTCGCTCTCTTTCTCTCTCGCTCTCTCTTTCTCTCTCGCTCTCTCGCTCTCTCTTTCTCTCTCGCTCTCTCTTTCTCTCTTGCTCTCTCTCTCTCTCTCTCGCTCTCTCTTGCTCTCTCTTTCTCTCTCGCTCTCTCTTTCTCTCTCTCGCTCTCTCTTTCTCTCTCGCTCTCTCGCTCTCTCGCTCCTCTCTCTCTCTCGCTTCTCTTCTCTCTCGCTCTCTTTCTCCTCTCGCTCTTCTTTTCTTCTCTCGCTCTCTTCTCTCTCGCTCTCTTTCCAGCTCTTCTTTCTCTCTCGCTCTCTTTCTCTCTCGCTCTCTTTCTCTCTCGCTCTCTTTCTCTCTCGCTCTTTCTCTCTCGCTCTCTTTCTCTCTCGCGCGCTCTTTCTCTCTCGCGCGCTCTTTCTCTCTCGCGCGCTCTTTCTCTCTCGCGCTCTCTTTCGCTCTCGCGCTCTCTTTCTCTCTCGCGCTCTCTCTCTCGCGCTCGAGAAAGAGCAAGACCTTCTCACGGTCTTGCTCTCATTCTCGCGGTCTTGCACTTTCTCTCACACTCTTTCTCTCTCGTGCGTGCACTTCTCTCCACGCTTTCTTTCATATAATATATATATATTATATTATATTATATTATAAAAGAGACCTCACGTAGAGACTATTGATCAGGAAACCACATCATAAAATATAACTTTTATTCAAATTAAATAAAACTCAATTCTTAAACACAAAATATTTAGAAGGAAAAATAAGATTAAAAGACTTTAGAAAGTGGAGGAAGAAATCTACCCTATAAGGGGTTAATTACACCGGAATTAATTCGATGGACACAATATAAGCGTTATTTATACAGGTGAGTATCTCCTGCACACGTATTATGCAACTGTTGCAATTGATTCAAAAGTGTCAACATAAACCGGCAATTTGTTGGTCTCTAGGAGTGCGTCGAATCGCATATAAAATCACTGGCATCCAATTTATGCTAAAGCCGGAATTCGTCCTATAATGCGATTACTTAATTTCTTCCTCAAAGGAGCGTTAACATAAATCCATTCTATTTACAGGTCTAGCACCTCTCCTTTTGCTGCTTTATTTTGAAAGGTGTTGCTGGACTTTTTGGATAATATATAATGTATATACTCAGCCATGTAAATGCACATTCTGCATTAGTAGTGTTTTGTTACTGGGTGTCTCGGTGAGGTTAGTGTGTCAATCATTGAGCCCCAGGTGGTCTCTCACACCCCTTTTCTATTTAGAATATGTATATTGTGTGTTTTTCTCTCTTGTTTTGTCCTGATTTGGGGTTTTCTCTCCTGTGTTTCTGAGTTCTTTGTCTTTTAAATGAACCATTGTTTTCTAATCAGCCTGTGCTTGTTTTATAGATAATAGGTACTTTCCGGCAGCACTAACATGGGGGGGCGTTCACTAAACTGTGAGTTCACTGGAATTTTGCCTTAGCTGATCCTTGAAGCTGGGAAAACTAGAAAATAAAAATAAGTGTTTTATGTCAGAATGGAGGTTGGTGAATATCCCCTAGAGGCATCGCCCTGGCAGGTTACAGACGTCCCCGCACGTCACAATCCTGATCCTC